>QNTS01003184.1:45499-66831 GCA_003317085.1 Hucho hucho
TTGTTACCTGTATAAAAGACACCTGTCCACAGAAGCAATCAATCAATCAGATTCCAAACTCTCCACCATGGCCAAGACCAAAGAGCTCTCCAAGGATGTCAGGGACAAGATTGTAGACCTACACAAGGCTGGAATGGGCTACAAGACCATTGCCAAGCAGCTTGGTGAGAAGGTGACAACAGTTGGTGCGATTATTCGCAAATGGAAGAAACACAAAAGAACTGTCAATCTCCCTCGGCCTGGGGCTCCATGCAAGATCTCACCTCGTGGAGTTGCAATGATCATGAGAACGGTGAGGAATCATCCCAGAACTACACGGGAGGATCTTGTCAATGATCTCAAGGCAGCTGGGACCATAGTCACCAAGAAAACAATTGGTAACACACCATGCCGTGAAGGACTGAAATCCTGCAGCGCCCGCAAGGTCCCCCTGCTCAAGAAAGCACATATACATGCCCGTCTGAAGTTTGCCAATGAACAGGACAACTGGGTGAAAGTGTTGTGGTCAGATGAGAACAAAATGGAGCTCTTTGGCATCAACTCAACTCGCCGTGTTTGGAGGAGGAGGAATGCTGCCTATAACCCCAAGAAAACCATCCCCACCGTCAAACCTGGAGGTGGAAACGTTATGCTTTGGGGGTGTTTTTCTGCTAAGGGGACTGGACAACTTCACTGCATCAAAGGGACGATGGACGGGGCCATGTACTGTCAAATCTTGGGTGAGAACCTCAGCCAGGGCATTGAAAATGGGTCGTGGATGGGTATTCCAGCATGACAATAACCCAAAACACACGGCCAAGGTAACAAAGGAGTGGCTCAAGAAGAAGCACATTAAGGTCCTGGAGTGGCCTAGCCAGTCTCCAGACCTTAATCCCATAGAAAATCTGTGGAGGGAGCTGAAGGTTCGAGTTGCCAAACGTCAGCCTCGAAACCTTAATGACTTGGAAAAGATCTGCAAAGAGGAGTGGGACAAAATCCCTCCTGAGATGTGTGCTAACCTGGTGGCCAACTGCAAGAAACATCTGACCTCTGTGATTTCCAACAAGGGTTTTGCCTCCAAGTACTGAGTCATGTTTTGCAGAGGGGTCAAATACTTATTTCCCTCATTAAAATGCAATTCCATTTATAACATTTTTCACGTGTTTTTCTGGATTTTTTTTATTCTGTCTCTCACTGTTCAAATTAACCTACCATTAAAGTTATAGACTGATCATTTCTTTCTCAGTGGGCAAACGTACAAAATCAGCAGGGGATCAAATACGTTTTTCCCTCACTGTATATGGCATATTAAATATATTATTCTATCACATATATATAACCTGGTTCGAATATTTATGACATTACCCTGAGGAAGGCACAGTGATGCCGAAACGTTGGTGAATACCCATTAAATTGTTGGGAGAGTATATATGTAGTGTGCGACTTTATTTATTTTGATAGAGTACACGAGTGAGTAACACACTCGACCACTGCTACTTTAACTTCCGTAATGCATACAAGGCCCTGCCCCGCCCTCCTTTTGGCAAATCTGACCATGACTCCATCTTGTTGCTCCCCTCCTATAGGCAGAAACTAAAACAGGAAGTGCCCGTACTTAGGTCTATCCAACGCTAGTCTGACCAATTGGATTCCACGCTTAAAGATTGCTTCGATCACGTGGACTGGGATGTGTTCCGGGTAGCCTCAGACAATAACATTTACTTATACGCTGACTCTGTGAGCGAGTTTATAAGGAAGTGTATAGGAGATGTTGTACCCACTGTGACTATTAAAACCTTCCCTAACCAGAAACCGTGGATTGATGGCAGCATTTGCCAAAACTGAAAGCTCGTTCCACCGCATTTCATCATTGCAAGGCGACTGGAAACAAATACAAACAGCGTAGTTATTCCCTCCGTAAGGCAATCAAACAAGCAAAGCATCAGTATAGAGACGAAGTGGAGTGGCAATTCAACGGCTCAAACACGAGCCGTATTTGTCAGGGTCTACAGACAATCACGGATTACAAAAAGACACCCGGCACCGTCGAGGACATCAACTGATTGCTCCCAGACAAATTAAACAACTTCTTTGCACGCTTTGAGGACAATACAGTTCCACTGACACGGCCCGCTACCAAAGACTGTTGACTCTCCTTCTCCATGGCCGATGTGAGTAAAACAAATAAAAGTGCTCGCAAGGCTGCCGGCCCAGGAGGCATCTCTAGCCGCGTCCTCAGAGCATGCGCAGACCAACTGGCTGGTGTGATTACGGACATATTCAATCAATCCCTATCCCAGTCTGCTGTCCCCACATGATTCAAGATGGCCACCATTGTTCCTGTTCCCAAGAAAGCTATGGTAACTGAACTAAATGACTATCGCCCCGTAGCACTCACTTCTGTTATCATGAAGTGCTTTGTGAGACTAGTCAAGGATCAAATCACCTCTACCCTACCTGTCACCCTAGACCCGCTCCAATTTGCTTACGGCCCCAAAAGGTCCACAGACGATGGAATTTGCCATCACACTGCACACTGCCCTATCCCATCTGGACAAGAGGAATACCTATGTAAGAATGCTGTTCATTGACTACAGCTCAGCATTCAACACCATAGTACCCTCCTAACACATAGTTAAGCTTGAGACCCTGGGTCTCGACCCCGCCCTGTGCAACTGGGTCCTGGACTTCCTTATGGGCCGCCCCCAGGTGGTGAAGGTAAGAAACAACTTCTCAACTCCGAAAGATCCTCAACACTAGGGCCCCACAAAAGGGTGCGTTCTCAACCCTCTCCTGTACTCACTGTTCACCCACGACTGAATGGCCATGCACGCTTCCAACTCAATCATCAAGTTTGCTGACGACACTACAGTGGTAGGCTTGATTACCAACAATGACCAGACAGCCTACAGGGAGGAGGTGAGGGCCCTCGGATTGTGGTGTCAGGTAAATAACCTCTCACTCAGTGTCAGCAAAACAAAAGAGATTATCATGGACTTAAGGAAACATTAAAGGGAGCAACCCCCTATCCACATCGATGGGACAGCAGAACATTTTTAATTCCTCAATGTACATATCACCGACAAACTGAAATGGTCCACACACACAGAGTTTGGTGAAGAAGGCGCAACAGCGCCTCTTCAACCTCAGGAGGCTGAAAAATGTTTGCTTGACTCTGAAAACCCTCACTAACTTTTACCGGTGCACAATTGAGAGCATCCTGTTGGGCTGTATCACCGCCTGGTACAGCAACTGCACCACCCACAACCACAGGGCTCTCCAGAGGGTGGTACTGTCCGCACGGCGCATCCCCGGGGGCAAAGTACCTGCCCTCCAGGACACCTACAACACCCGATGTCACAAGAAGGCAAATAAGCTCCACCTGAGCCATTACCTGTTCACCCGACTTCCATGCAGAAGGCGATGTCAGTACAGATGCATCAAAGCTGGGACAGAGAGATTGAAAAACAGCTTCCATCTTAAGGCCATCAGATTGTTAAACAGCCACCACTAGCACAGAGAGGCGGCTGTCTACCTACAGACTTGATATCATTGGCCGCTTTAATAAATGGAACACTAGTCTTTTAATAATGCCACTTTAAGAATGTTTACATATCTCACATTACTCATTTCATAACTATTTACTGTATACTGTATCCTTCACTATCTATTCTTTACTATCTATTGCACCTTAGTCGCTCTGTCACTGCTTATCCATATATTTTATACTTATATATTCTTATCCCATTCCTTTACTAGATTGTGTGTGTTAGGTTTTGTTGTGGAATTTGTTATATATAAGGTTTTGTTGTGGAATTGTTAGATATTACCTGTTAGATACTGCTGCACTGTCGGATCTAGAAGCATAAGCATTTCGCTAAACATCTGCTAACCATGTGTATGTGACCAATAAAATTGTATTTTATTCATTAGGGCGGCAAGCCAAATTCTTCTATGCCTGTATGTTAGGTTCTTAGGACATAGGGCAGACATGAGATGGGTTTAGACAAAATGCCTGATAATGATGATTGCCAAAAGGAGAAGACCTCTGGGCACTCCCAGTCCATATGAATGAATGTGCCAGGAGTATCCTGGGGAACACTACCACCTTATTGACTATGTAAATGGTTTTAGGCTGAAGTTGTATAGGGCTGGTGAACTGGCGAAGGAAAAACTAAAATGTTCTCAACAGAAAATGAAACTGAAATATGACGGACAGGCTGAGCTGCATGAGTTTAGTCCTGGTGATCGTGTACTTGCTCTTCTGCCTCTAGTAAGTTCACCTTTTCAAGCAAAATATTGTGGTCCTTTCACTGTGTTGCGCAAAGTGTCAGATTTGAACTATCTTATTGAAACCCCTGGTCATAGGAAGTCCTCTAAATTATGCCATGTGAACCTGTTACAATGTTATCACTCCCGTGATCTAAGCAAAGTTGAAGGCACTCCAGCGGTAAGGTCAGCATTGACTGCTGCTCCAGTCACTGCATCTTGTGGCTTTAACTTTGTGGAGGGGGGAGAAGAGGAGGTAGTTAGGGTTTCGGATGACGTCTTACAAGGTCGGTTGAAAAACTCCCAGACTTTGAAAAACCTTGGGGTTTTGGTAGATCATTTAGATTCTGAGAAACTTGATGAATTGGTAGCTCTTATTAGAAACTACCCTGGTTTGTTTTCTGTGATTGTTACGCAATATGTTGTGACGTTGTATCAGTTAATGTGACGACTGTTGCTCATCGAATAATTAACGGTTCATAATTGCGTGATTGAATGAATCAGGCAATTATTAACTCATTAATCTGGGGCACCATAGGAAAATTTGTTTTATTGAGTTTCTATTTCCCAAATTAACTCAAAGAATATCGATTATACAACAGTCGCTAATTAATCAATGTCCTCTACAGTCTCATTCTGAACGTCGCATAATCCGGGAATCCGCACAAACCCGAGTCCCTCCAATGAGTCCGTACCACACCAATTTTAGTTGATTATTTATTTACTAGCAAGCTAAAATGATAATAAAAGATACACATACTCAAAACACAGTCTAGGCTATTGATTAGAACTTAGCACAATGGCCCAACACACTATGATGTGTGTTACCCAAAATGGGGATTTAGAAGAGAAAGAAAAAGAGAAAGTACACGAGAGAAATATACATTTGGGTGCATTTGTCAGCTATGCTTATTTTAACACTAACCTTGCCCCGTACTGCCGCTCTTATGGGTCATAAATATAATAATGTAATTACGTGTTGAAGGTTTCCAGTGGGAGTCTCCTCATGGAGTGTTTAGGCTTCTCAATGACGCACTTCTCTGGTGCAACTCTCTGGTTGTCCTCACGATGTCAGTGTCCTTTTGGCTTAATAGTATGATTCCTCGCCCTTGTTCTGAAAGGGGTCTTCTGAGGACAGCCAGCCCTGTAGCTTAGGGCTTACAGCGTAGGAATGAAAGCAGCGTAGATACCCGATGGCGTTGGAGAGTGGCGACCTGTTGGTCCTTCTTGAATTCACTCTCTTAGACACAGCTACTCATCTGTAGCATGGGTAGAAAAGGTTCCTTTGTTTTCAACCTCAACTACTCAGACCTTGGCTGCAGCTCAGGTCACTTAGTCTGACATATTAAATCTTAACTCACATGTCTTATACCCTCGGGTCAGAAGTGGGCGTTCCCGCCTTTAGGGCAATTCTCTGGGCATACCACGTTATGAGGCAAGGTCTAGATTTTACTCAAATTCAATTTTAGACAACTAACTTCACGTTTCATCTTTACCAAAACATTCTCTTTGATTTGGACATTTTCCACACAACGTACAATATATAGACATCAAGCACAAACAGTCGTGGCCAAAAGTTTTGAGAATATTAACAAAAATTAATTTCGACAAAGTTTGCAGCTTCGGTGTCTTTAGATATTTTTGTCAGATGTTACTATGGAATACTGAAGTATAATTACAAGCATTTCATAAGTGTCAAAGGCTTTTATTTACAATTACATGAAGTTGATGCAAAGAGTCATAATTTGCAGTGGTGACCCTTCTTTTCAAGACCTCTGCAATCTGCCCTGGCATGCTGTCAATTAACTTCTGGGCCACATCCTGACTGAAGACGGCCCATTCTTGCATAATCAATGCTTGGAGTTTGTCAGAATTTGTTGGGTTTTGTTTTGTCCACCCGCCTCTTGAGGATTGACCACAAGTTCTCAATGGAATTAAGGTCTGGGGAGTTTCCTGGCCATGGACCCAAAATATCAATGTTTTGTTCCCCGAGCCACTTAGTTATCACTTTTGCCTTATGGCAAGGTGCTCCATCATGCTGGAAAAGGCATTGTTCGTCACCAAACTGTTCCTGGATGGTTGGGAGAAGTTGCTCTCGGAGGATGTGTTGGTAGCATTCTTTATTCATGGCTGTGTTCTTAGGCAAAATTGTGAGTGAGCCCACTCCCTTGGCTAAGAAGCAATCCCACACATGAATGGTCTCAGGATGCTTTACTGTTGGTATGACACAGGACTGATGGTAGCGCTCACCTTGAGTTCTCCGGACAAGCTTTTTGCCGGATGACCCAAACAATCGGAAAGGGGATTCAACAGAGAAAATGACTTTACCCCAGTCCTCAGCAGTCCAATCCCTATACCTTTTGCAGAATATCAGTTTGTCCCTGTTGTTTTTCCTGGAGAGAAGTGGCTTCTTTGCTGCCCTTTTTGACACCAGGCCATCCTCCAAAAGTCTTTGCCTCACTGTGCATGCAGAAGCACTCACACCTGCCTGCTGCCATTCCTGAGCATGCTCTGTACTGATGGTGCCCCGATCCCGCAGCTGAATCAACTTTAGGAGATGTCCTGGAAGAACAATGATTCCAAGCACCACCCTCCTTTTGAAGCTTCCAGTCTGTTATTCGAACTCAATCAGCATGATAGAGTGATCTCCAGCCTTGTCCTCGTCAACACTCACACCTGTGTTAACGAGAGGATCACTGACATGATGTCAGCTGGTCCTTTTGTGGCAGGGCTGAAATGCAGTGGAAATGTTTTTTGGGGATTCAGTTCATTTGTATTGCAAAGAGGGACTTTGCAATTCATCTGATCACTCTTCATGACATTTTGGAGTATATGCAAATTACCATCATACAAACTGAGGCAGCAGACTTTGTGAAAATTTATATTTGTGTCATTCTCAACTTTTGGCCATGACTGTACTAGGAAAATTCTCAAAGTTACAATGTTTTCATTATAACGTTGTCTTTTAACTTTTAATTTCATAACAAAAATGACATTCATTTTCATATTCCATCTTTCGTCATTACCACCACTGTGGCTGACGAAACTCAAAGTCCATTTATTGCATGTTTAATGTTCTAAGGCTGGTTCTCCATAGTGAGAGGACAAAGGAATTTTGCCTGCTGCCGTAGGTTTACAATGGGTGTGAGGTGTCATGAAACCCCCCCATCTTCATATCCCTTGAGACCCCTTCTCCTCTGGTGGGGGTGAGATCTCTCTGCAGGATTTGTGGTCATTGGTAACCTAAGCCAAGCAGGACAGTCGTGACAAATAGGACAGTTAACAAACGCTGCATGCTAATTATCTATAGGCTATGTTTCAACTTGTCAGTTTCAAATTATTTTCTAATAGTTCAACAACAGTTTGAATTGAGGTGTGTTCTGCATCCTCATTAATTCACATACTGTAGAAGTATCCCATTTCAGTGTTGCGGACAATTTATGTTTAAGCTTTACTAAGCCGCACAAAACATCCCTTTTGAGGAGAGCACTTCTCAATTTTTTTTGCACATCAAGTATGCATGAATTTGTACAGTTTTCCACGAGCTGGCACATTTTCTGGCTGGTGCTTGCGTTACATGCATTGTTGTTTTCCTTACAAATAATAACTTTGGACATGTGTGCGTTCGTGTATATCGTGTTGTCGTTTCTACTGTAGCATGACGACACTACAGTGGTAGGCTTGACTTGAGTCTCTACTGTAGTATGTATATATGTACAGTTGAAGTCGGAAGTTTACATACACCTTGACAAATAGATTTTGAATTTGGCGCCTTGCATTTCACCTGGAAGTGTCGGGAGTGGGGCGCTAGCGCCCCAGCGCACCTTGCTGCTCCTTAAGAAGTAAAAAAAAATACAATTTGGCTAGCTCAAATGCTGACTGTTGCATCAATCGAAACTGTATGTTCTAATAAGCATTCTAGTCAAACCGATTTCATCATACACTGCACGGACCACTGTAGAATGATCACACCGTTTGTTGGTACGTGTGAAAAGGTTAAATTCTTTTTTTGCCTCAATCTAAACACATTACCCCATAATGACAAAATAAAGACTGGTTTTTGGAAATGTTGGCACATGTATTAAAAAACAACTGAAATATTACATTTACATAACTATTCAGACCCTTTACTCAGTACTTTCTTGAAGCACCTTTGGCTGTGATTACAGCCTCAAGTCTTTTTGGGTATGACGCTACAAGCTTGGTACACCTGTATTTGGGGAGTTTCTCCCATTCTTCTCTGTAGATCCTCTCAAGCTCTGTCCTGTTGGAAGGTGAACCTTCGCCCCAGTCTGAGGATCTGAGCGCTCTGGAGTAGGTTTTCATCAAGGATCTCTCTGTACTTTGCTCCGTCTATCTTTCCCTCAATCCCCACAGCATGATGCTGCCACCACCATGTATCACCGTAGGGATGGTGCCAGTTTTCCTCCAGACGTGAAGCTTGGCATTCAGGCCAAAGAGTTCAATCTTGGTTTCATCAGGCCAGTGAATCTTGTTTCTCATTGCCTGAGTCCTTTAGGTGCCTTTTTGGCCAATTCCAAACAGGCTGTCATGTGTATTTTACTGAGCAGTGGCTTCCATCTGGCCACTCCACCATAGAGGCCTGATGGTGAAGTGCTGAAGGGATGATTGTCCTTCTGGAAGGTTCTCCCATCTCCACAGAGGAACTCTGAAGTTCTGTTATAGTGACCATCAGGTTCTTGGTCACCATCCTGACCAAGGCCCTTCTCCCCTGATTGCTCAGTTTGGCCAGGCAGACAGATCTAGGAAGTCTTGTAGTCTTGGTGATTCCAATGCCGCATACATTTTTTGGTACCATTCCTAGACTCAAATTATTTGTAGAAACATCTCAAGGATGATCAAAGCAAACAGGATGCATCTGATCTCAATGTTGAGTCTCATAGCAAAGGGTCTGAATACTTATGTAAATATGTTATTTCTGTTTTTATTTTTTTATAAATTTGCACCAAAACATTATGAGCTGTCCCCTCACCAGCAGACTCCACTGTTCTAGATCCAGAAACATGACACCTTTGCCTGCGTGTGTCATTGTAGGACAACTGTGTCCCGTGAACTGTATCCCTCCCAAGGGATTAGACATTATGCTGGATTTCAAGCAGATGACTCATGAGGAGATGAATGTCAGTTTGATTATGAGAACACTCTTCCCACAGCTTTGCTATTCTCTGAACTTACTGTATGTTTCTTTGGAATGGCACTTTCATCATGACCACCTCTCCTATCATCTGCTGATTACAGATTGTTAAACCATATAATGTGATTTAACCAAAGATTTGTGGTTACAGGATAGGTACTTTTTGGTGTAGCACAGAGAGTTTTAGTCCAACCTTAGAGATGCCGTCCTCAACTTCGATTCCAGAAAACAGGAGTCTCATAAAATGTTTGTGGCCAGTTTCAAGGGGTCAGTTTGAATTTAGAAAATGCTCCTTTATTATAATAAATACTTGTTTTGCTTCATAAAGTAATCCAACAACATGTGCCCTGCCATCGTGTCTATTTCAAGTCTTCTCAATCATTGATCGAGACAGGTCTCTGTCATCATGACATGCAGCACTTTGGTGTGGACAAACACTTGTCTCAATTAATGAGAGAAGACTTGAAATAGACAACATGTCGGCCAAAATATTTAGGTAAATCACATTATCTAGTGTAACAATCTGCACTTCTCTGCACTTGTGTGTGTCTACACCTGACACACTCGTTGACACTTAACTGTACTACACATACTATTACTCTGTGTGTTACTTTCACCCTACGCTTCTCCCTCTGTCACAAATGCCATGGTTGCCCTTAGTTTGAAGATGTAATCCAGAGACTGGTGTTTTATACAACAGCCTTCCTTGTTCTCTTTTCGACTCCCTCCACATTTGCAATCAAACACCAGAATTTTCTACATCTACTTAGCAGTCTCTGCTTCCACCGGACATTCCACTGATTTCAAAACTCGGTCAACTTCTTCCATAACAACACTGTTGATCGCCGTTTCTTCCCCATCACAGTCATTAGAAGACTCTAAAATGTCTGGTTCAATGAAAATGTTTTTACCTCAACGTCTGATTAATTTTCAGAGTCAGAGTCAGAGAGAGTCAGCATGGCACAATCGTCCTCCAGAAAGTAGCCCATCACAACTTTTTCCTGCTGATCTTTGTAGCAACACTTTTGCAGTTCTCCATGATATCTTTAAAAAAAGCAGAGGTAGCAATAATTATCTAAACATAGACAGAAGTGTGGTACAAGACCAATCCAAACTCATCTCTATGCATTTCCAGCCCATCCATTATCTCAGCCAATCATGGCTAGCTGGAATGTTCCTGACTTTTTCTTCGGCTAAACAAACTATTCATATTATTCATATTTACAGATGGCATACAAGTTTTTTTTTTCAAGTCCAACCCTAATCCAACCTATTTTTTTCAAGTCCAACCCTAATCTAGCACACCTGATTCTAAAAATTAGCTGTTTGATAAGGTGAACCAGGTTAGTTAAAACTGGGGTTGGAGCGAAAACCTACAGGAGGATAGCTCTCCAGGAACAAGGTTGGAGACCCCTGTTCTATATGGTCTTATGCTGAGCAACAATGGCTGCATTTACACAAGCAGACCATTTCTGATATTTTTTCCACAAATTGGTCTTGTATTGGACAGTTCAATGGTGAGAAATGTCTCAGTCCCTGGAGTAAAAAACGCTGCGCTATCCAGGAGCACGAGTACAGGACATCAATAAGCTGCTGCCAAATATTTTAAACTTGCATCAAGAAATTGCTATCATAGTTCATGTGGGATTCTATGACATTTCAAGAACTGATTAGGTCTCTGTTTGACACAAAAAAGCTCCCCATAATATCTTGCCCAGTGCCCTCAATAAATCTGCCATTGAACGTTTCAGCAGACTTTTAGTCTTCTGGCTATGTGACTTTTCAATCAATCAAATTTATTTATAAAGCCTTTCTTACATCAGATGATGTCACAAACCCAGCCTAAAACTCCAAACAGCAGGCAATGCAGGTGTAGTGGCTATGAAAAACTCCCTAGAAAGGCCAGAACCTAGGAAGAAACCTAGAGAGGAACGAGGCTATGAGGGGTGGCCAGTCCTCTTCTGGCTGAGCCGGGTGGAGATTATAACAGAACAAGCCCAAGATGTTCAAATGTTCATAGATGACCAGCAGGGTCTAATAATAGTAATCACAGTGGTTGTAGAGGGTGCAACAGGTCAGCACCTCAGGAGTAAATGTCAGTTGGCATTTCATAGCCGATCATTCAGAGTATCTCTACCGCTCCTGCTGTCTCTAGAGAGTTGAAAACAGCAGGTCTGGAACAGGTAGCACGTCTGGTGAACAGGTCAGGGTTCCATAGCCGCAGGCAGAACAGTTGAAACTGGAGCAGCAGCACGACCAGGTGGACTGGGGACAGCAAGGAGTCATCAAGCCAGGTAGTCCTGAGGCATGGTCCTAGGGCTCAGGTCCTCCGAGAAAGAGAAAGAAAGAAAGAGCGAGAGAAAAATATAGAAAAAATAGATACAATTAGAGAGAGCATACTTAAATTCACGCAGGACACCGGATAAGTACCCCTGACACAAACTTTTGCAGCATAAATACTGGAGGCTGAGACAGGAGGGGTCGGGAGATACTGTGGCCCATCCGACGATACTCCCGGACAGGGCCGATATATCCCCACCCACTTTGCCAAGCACCCACACCACTAGAGGGATATCTCCAACCACCAACTTACCATCCTGAGACAAGGCCGAGTATAGCCCACAAAGATCTCCCCCACGGCACAACCCAAGGAAGATCACGTCAGTGACTCAACCCATGCAAGTGACGCACCCCTCCAATGGTTGGCATGGAAGAGTACCAGTAAGCCAGTGACTCAGCCCCTGTAATAGGGTTTGAGGCAGAGAATCCCAGTGGAGATTGGGGATTGCAGCTCTGTATGTATTCAAATTTATTGACCATATACACGATCGCAAATACTACTCAAAAGGACGCCAATTCATTCAAGCCATATTGCAAATGGAATATGCAAATGCCAAGATCCATCGAAGTCATTCGGGTTCCTGGATCCTTTCACAGCATTATAAGGTCTCCACAATAAGGCTGTGTTAAGGCTGGCTCCACAAAGAAGAACCCTGCACAGGCGGGGGAGGCAGAAGGACTAATACCCCCTGCAGCCAGGGAGTCCTCAATCTACATCTCCATCACCTTGGTCTCTGGACCTGACAGGGAATAAAGCTGCCCCTGAGGCGGTGTAGTGCCCAGGAGAAGGTTGATGGCGCAGTCATAGGGCCGATGCGGAGGAAGCGCGGTGGCATGGACCTTGCTGATAACCTTCCGGAGGTCCTGGTACTCCGCGGGAACGGCCGAGAGGTCCGGGGATTTTCCCCAAGCCGCAAGAAGAAGTCCCAGGACAGACAGCGTCGACTTCAGACAATGCCTATGGCAAAACGGGCTAGAAACCAGGATAGAACCAGTAGCCCAGTCGATCAAGGGATTGTGCCCCTGGAGCCAGAAAAACCCCAAAACCAAAGGTGCATGAGGGGATTCAATGGGCAGGAACTGCATAAACTCACTGTGATTACGCAACTTTCTTAGGTTAATGGGACACTTGGTGTGGTTGACTCTGCCAATAGAGCACCCATCCAATGCTCTGATGTCCATTGGAATGGAGAGGGGTTGTGTGGGGATTCCCAGCTCGGACACCAGGGTAGCGTCCATAAAGTTCTCATCGGCCCCAGACTCTATGAGCACCCGGAGAGATTTGGACCGGTTTGGACCGCTCTGGAGGAGAAGACTCGACAGCCCTCGGTGACCTCTGAGAGACTTCGGCCGACATTGTATCCACTCGGAAATGTGGGCTCCGGGATTTCCGGGATTCCTCACAAGCGAGGACGAGCGTCAGAGTCAGGGAACAGACTCCTTCTCCCTCCTAAATTCCCGTAGCCGCCCATTGATCCGGATAGTCAAGGCTATGAGGGAGTCGATGTCCACTTGCAGCTCCCAGACTGCGAGCTTGTCTTTAATCACCTCCAACAACCTGTGAAGTAATGCATCGAACAAGGCTTCTGGGTCCCAGGCACTCTCAGCCGCCAACGTGTGGAAATCCACCGCGAAGTCTGCCACAATGACTGAGATGATGGTTGCTGTTCCCTTGATGGCTGCAGGGTCTTGGGATGTTCCCTCCTGAGAAAGAACATGAACATATAATTATCATGTCACAATAAACTTGTATTAAGACACACAAGTAGTTTCTCCCCTCCTTTATTTTGGGTGAAAGAATATTTGAACAACCTCGCACACAAACACAACCCAACGTGCATGTTATGAACACTCCAGAGTCATCCTCTTGGAGTATTGCTGGAAGACATCTGAGGACAACAGCGTTTTCTATCTAATAGTACTAATTATGTGCATAAGTAAAATACCTGCCACTCAGGGCCAGAAACTAGGATATACACATAATTAATACTATTGGATAGGAAACAGTCTGAAGTTTCTAAAACCGTTAAAATAATGTCTAGGAGTATAACAGAACTGATATAGCAGGTGAAAACCAGAGAAAAATCTATTTTTTAGTTGACCTTTTTCTCCTGGCTGCCTATTGGAGTCAATGTTATCTAGGACACAGACTGCAGTACCTATGGCTTCCACTGGATGTCAGCAGTCTTTAGACAGGGTTCCATGACGTTAGGTTGAATTAGAAGCCAATAGAAGAAAAACTTAGACGTGGACCCCGGAACTAAATAGAATGACATGCGCGTTCACGATCTCGCGCGCTCTGTTTTTTTTACTTTCCTATCGTTCAGGCTATAATCCGGTTTAAATATTATAGTAAATATACATAAAAGGATACATTAAAAATAATGTTTGATTTGTTTGGACAAAATTGATAGGTATAATTTGAACGCGTTCTCTTCACGGTTCAATGGGCGACTCGACGGTGGATTTCTGAACATAACGCACCAACCAAACTGAGATTTATGGATATAATAAATGACTTTTTCTAACAAAAGAACCATTGGATGTCTTCGTTGGACACTTGGAATGGCCTCAGCAGAAGTTCTTCGAGAGGTAAGTGATTTATTTTAGCTCTTATATGGGTTTTGTGTGACCCGCGCTGGTTATGAATTTATGCTAATGCATCATTGTTAGAGGTGCTATCCTCAATCAAATGTTGTGCTTTCGCCGTAAAGCCTTTTTGAAATCGGACAACGCTGTGATATTGCCAAGAATCAGAGCTTTTGATGACTCTGCAACACTTGTATATTGATGAATGTTTAATAATTCAACTTTTGGATTTTGAATTTGGCGCCTTACATTTCACCGGGTAGTGTCGGGAACGGCCCGCTAGTGCCCCGTTTATCCTTAAGTGGTTGTAAAACATAAATACGCACATGTCACGGCAGATGGATTTAACATCAAATTGTCAATGTTAACATTACACATGCATTGATCCGTCAGACTTGGCTAGCTAGCTACCCGTTAGTCATGCTTGCTAAAGCTAGCCACAGAGGTTTCACATTGTTCTGCAACTAACATTAAAACAGTAATATATTATACTTGGCATAGCTTTCTTTTAAGAAAAATTATTTACCATTCAGATAATTCTGTATTTGGCTAGGCTAGTTCATGAAAGCCAACAGCACTTCTCTTTAAATTATTTGGCTAACATGAACTGCTGAAAAGTTAACTGAATTCATCTAATGTTAACGTTAACTACGTCATCAGGCTCCAGAAATTTCCTCCCTAAGTTAAATAATGAGACTACATTAGATTTCCGTACTCACAATTGGCTCCCTAATGCAATGTAGCTTTAAATGATATATACTTAATCGTACAAACCTTAGTGGGAGGTCAGCTGCCTGTGTGTGAGGTAGACTACTGCACATGCACTTGGAGAAAGTGTGAAATGATCACAGAGAAGACGTTGCCTTTGGCAGATGAGCGGCCTTCATTTTAAAACAATACATCCTTCCAGATGCCCGCCCAAAATTTCAAATTGACCAGCTTTGTATGACATGCAGCTAACTCTTGAGAGGTTATATCACTTGAATATAAACATTATTCTTAATTCAGGGCTTCATATGCCACATTGTCTTTGAGACAGACAAACATCCACAGTAACACTTTACACACGAATAATCTAATAATTACCAATGACCAATTATCACCATGTTTATCACTTTTAGGCCCAGGTGCAAGCTACATTTAATCAACACTTGACCACTTCCTCGATCAGATGCAAAACAGTTTTAAAACCTAAACCTCCTGGATACCAGGAGTCGCAGAAATTGGACACCAGGAGCTTAAGGAACATGTCCTGGACATTGAACATGTAATGTAATTGCACAAAAATGTTGGGTCTATAAGCCTCCTGACAACATTTTGAGTTGGCCTCCATCCTCACCCTGTCACCGTTCAAATAGCTTTGGCCCTAACCAATTGGGGCATTACTACACTTAGCAATCTGTATTATTCTCACTGTTAGGCTTTGAGCTGCCTACATAATTCTGCCTACATAATGCCAGAGAGTAAGTGTGTCTACCACCTATACACCACACGTGCTGACAGAGTACAATGTTACAGAGGGCCAGATTAGGGTCAGCACGCAAATCATTGCAGAGGACAGTACATTAGCACAATTTACTGTCTGATGGGAGACTACAGGGAGGAAAAATAGTGTAAGGCATACAAATATGAAAAAAAGAGTAGAGGGCATGAAAAGACCTCACCAAACATTTTCCACACCCTTTAATTTCTTATCTGGCTGTATCCACATGATGTGGCTGGTGTGTGCTGTGGGAGGAGACAATAGGAGACAATTAAGATGACAAGGCATAAGTGGAGAAAGAACAATAGGCAGGAAGATAGACTGACTTAGACCTCATTAGCCACCCCTTTCCTAACCGTTCCATTACCCTAGTTTCAAAATGATGTGTATGGTGTGTCTTAAAAGTTGGGCCTACTAACAGTGATGTTCAGATGCACCAGTTAACCCTGCTGTGGAAAACTATTTTATGCTGTGCAATGAACAGGCAGATGCCACCCAAAATGCCTAAATCAATTCTCGTTGGAGCACTGCTGTTAACACTGCCTGAAGGAGTACCTGGAGACCATGAGCTCCCTCAACAACACAATATTATAACACAGACAGATGACTGAGTATATTACTGTATAGACTGCTATATGAATGTGCTCAGTATTAGTACTGTAAGTAGAGGTTATCATGATGGCATGTTCTCTCAAAGCAACCAGGGAGCGAAGTTCAAACCCAAGCCAAACCATTTAGCAGTTCATCATGCTTTGCTTTGTAAACGTCTAATGTCTTCAAGTTAATTAATAAGAGTATTGACGTCTGATAATTCAAATAATGATTGTGAGTATTTGTTGGTTAGGCAATATAACCCTAGAACGAACATAATAGCTGAAGTGAGTATTATTGCGTAAAACAAGTTTAACCCCTTCAAAGTACACATTCAATTACAAAGTCTTCAAAAGCACAGTCATAGTTAACTAACCCTAACTCCTTGTTAAGACAGCAACACACAAGCCGATCCCTCCCAGTGTGCGTCCATGTAGATAATTTAGGTTCAGATGTACATTTCTGGTTGGAGTGTACAAATTACTATTATTTATTATTGGAGAATACCACAAACAAAATTCAAACACATGAGATTCACAGATGTCAGTCCATTTTTGTTCCTCTGGTTACATTTCAAGAGAACCCATATGAGAGTAAATAACAAAAAAAAGCATTGTTCCAACAATCACCAGGTTCTCTTTTCTAAGGTTGAAGAAAAACAAAACAAACAATGTGTTGTTGTCTTACCACAGGCACATTTGACCTGAAAACAGGTTATGATTAGATTATAGTTTATTTTTCAAGGACTCATTTTTTTATTTGAGCTTTTCAGAATCAACCTTATGGAACACTTGCTGAATGAATAGAAATGAGCTGGACATGGGTTTTGACTGACATTCACATCCCTTGATTGCTAAAAGGACACAGACAGAACATTAATAAATCAACTTGCAGAGGACAAATGGGAAAAGTATATAGGCACTGTGATTTTAAACCAATATGGCTATCCATAGGCTCAATCCTTAATCGAGACACAACACCCCTTTAACTACCATTTCACCCCAAACCAAGTTTATGTACACTGCCGGTGGGGTTTGGAAAATTGTAAAACATTTAATAAAATAATAAATAGGGGAAGTGCAGGCACAGACTAAGGAAACTGACCAAATATATAATTCCAAATATATAATTCTTTAACTAGCTTTACTGTGGGGCAGCAGGTTACCTGTATCTAGCTAGTCTGAACCTCGCATATCACATTCGCATATATAAAACATGAAACATGCAGTACAGTAATTAGATTTCTAAGTACCATTAGAACAAAAGATGTCTCCGGTCCCATGCGTTGTCGTTTGCTAGCAGTGGCAATGTAATCGTAAATGAGCAAGTACAATGGAAGTAATCGCGATGCTGCAGGCGAACCCTTAAAATAAGTTCTTAGCAGGAAGCAAGTAACGTTGGCCAACAATCCTCTAGCCGCTGCATGGCATGACTTATATCTAGGCTGGGAATTTCGCCATGGAATTATATGTAAACAAAATTCCTTGAATTTCCAAGTAAAAAAACATTACTTAAATTATACTTTTTCTTATTGCAAAGTCAGCTGGACGAAAACCTGTAAGTCATATCAGATAAATACGTTGTAAGCTGAAGACACACAATATTTTAAATTGAAGTCAACACAAAAAAGTTGCTCTAATTTCCACTTCGTACTTTTTTATTGAAAGTAATGAAATACTGGAAATGTTTTTGTACACACCCATTGCAGTTTTAATGTTCACCTGACATGTACTTATAAATAAACAAAGTAGCCTACTTTAATACATAAGAACTTAAATTTAACAAGATGATAATACTTTTATTACGAAGTCAGCTGAAAAAAACACCAGCCTCAACGTCAACAGTGAAAAGGCGACTCCGGGATGCTGGCCTTCTGCCTCTTCAAAATCCCTACTGTGAACAAATCTTTAACATTCATGAACCTTAAATATATTTATCCCTAAACTACCCTTAATTACTATTGTCTATTGTTATTCTCAATGACCTTACTACCAATATGAAAGTTTTATATATAGCTAAATAAAATGTTGGAGACAGTTTTCATGTCTTTGGTTATGCAAATGTTAGTTTATTAGATTATATTTCTCATTAATAGTGATGTTGTTTTATTTCTATATGGGTCATGCCTTGCTTTGGTCCTGTGTTCTCTTATGGGTCAATAATTTTAATTACAATATAGCAATTATGTTCTCGGCTCAATTACTTAGAAGGGCATGTGGTCCCACTCCTCCCATGTGTGCCCAGGTGAATATTGAATAGCACATAAACATTCAGGATGTAAGGCTTACTAGTTATGGCAAATGTTAGGAAGACCTGGTTGTTGTAAAAAATATAAATAAAAAACAGCACTTTTCACATGTTTTATTTGGGTATTTTTATTTACCATGTTGCTTGGCTGCAGCCATTGGAAGCTCGGTGCATGTACAAAGAAAAAGAACGCAATTCAACCATTGATGGATGGTGACGAAAATAATGACATCGCCAGCAGTCACGTTAAGCTTTTCAATGTTTTATTGGTGGAGTTAATGGATTTGCATGTGACTGTGCATTATATGATGCCTGAATAGGAAAGAGGGTCTGATCATGCATATTAGAATTCTTGATCAATTCTTGATCCAAAAAGACATCTGCTTGCATTGCTTGGTAGTGTATTAGCGTGGTATGAGACAACATACCTAATACAATCCTAAATTGAGACACAGATAAAAAAAAATGTTATCACATCAACAACAACAAAATCTTTCAGAATGTACTTGTTTTCAGTATAGAATTACATGTGTACAGTTTATACTACAACTTTTTGTGTTTTGTCTTAATGATTGTTCTTTAGTAAAAAGGAAACTGTACAGTGTTTTAGTCCAAGAAACATTAACTAGTTACTAGCTAGTGATTTTGTATCAACAGATTTTAAGAGGTAATTGTATCAAATATATACATTGTATATACATTGTATGTTTCAATTAGAGCTCATTTAAAATGTTTTCATCACTGCCTTGTAAACACATTCTTGTAAGTTGGAGTTACTGTACATGATTATATGGGGCTGCTGTACAGATCTGAGCACTTGACATGATGTTGACATTTCTGGGTATGTCTCACCTGTAACATAATAATAATGATTATGATAATAATAGTAATAATATTGTTATATTATTTTTAATAATAACACAAATCTGTCAATGAACCAAATGTATTTCTTAAAATCACTTTTGTTGCATCAGCAGTTGTCCCAAAGTATTTTACAGATACCCAGTCTAAAAATCGAAGACCCATCAATGCATTTGCCGAAGCACAGCGTCTAAGGAAACACTCCCTAGAAGTCATAAACTTAAGATTAAAACTAGAGGAACCATGCTCCGAGGGCTGTGCTGAGTTTACATTTATGAGTACATGTGCCCCTTATTGTTATTCAAGATGTTCCAACCTTCGTGGATGACCATCAGGGTCATATAATAACCAGGGTGGCTGTAGAGTGGGTAAAAGTTCAACACTCAGGAGTCAATGTCGTGTCTTTTTCATAGTCTGAGAGAGAGAGAGAGAAAGAGAGGATCGATTACATAAAGTTATCACAGATGCACACTATGTAACACATTATATGAATAACTGCCTAAAATTTGGATGTCATTGTCTTTCAGAAGTGTTGCAATGCAAAACGTTGAAACGTTGTTAAATATTTGTTACTTTTGGTATACATCGAAATGTTATATATTGAGAGAGAGAGAGAGTAATATTTCACAATTAAATAATAGATCATCACTCACTGTCACGACTTCAGCCGAAGTCGGTCCCTCTTCCTGTTCGGGCGGTGTTCGGCGTCACCGGTTTTCTAACCATCACCGATTCCTTCCTGTGTGTCTATTGGTATTGGTTTTGATTGTTCACACCTGTTTTGTATTTCTCCCAATCACACCCCTGTTATAATTTCCTCCTTTTCCCGTCTTCCCTTGTGCGTGATTGTTTTGTCTATTGACAGAGTAGGTTGCTACCGTTTTACTTCGTGCTCTGTGTAGGGTATTTGATTTGTATTTTTCGGTACTCCGGTTTGTTGCAATTATACCCGTGTTTATTTGGGGGTTTTGGTTTGTAATGAGTATTGCTCTGCTAGTGTGCCTGTATGTTCTCTGGCGACTACATTAAAGAATACTCATATTTTGCATATCTCCTGCGCCTGACTCCTTCCACACACTCCGGACAGCTTACAGAAATCACGCACCCTAATTTATGGAGTCAGCAGGAGCAGGAAACCCTGGCCGAGGAGTCGAGGAACGCGTCCTTGAACATTCAGCGATGCTACAACAACTTGGGACCGCTATGGATCGCGTTGTCCAAACATTGGACCGCTGGGAGAGACAGGAGATCTCTCCAGCGCCTCGACTACCCAACCCAAGTCTGGCTACCCCTCCATCTCCGGACTCTGGATCCAGTGGGATTCGTCTCTCCCTTCCCAGGGAGTATGATGGAACAGCAGCACAGTGTCAAGGGTTCTTATTACAACTGGACCTCTACTTGGCCACCGTGCATCCAGCTCCCTCAGGAAGGGAGAGAGTGTCCGCTCTTGTCTCCTGTCTCACTGGGAGAGCATTGGAGTGGGCCAACGCCGCCTGGAGAGAAGGAGACGCAATGTTGGACCACTTTGAAGATTTCACCCGTCGCTTCCGAGCGGTATTCGATCATCCTCCCGAGGGTAGAGCGGCGGGGGAGCGGCTCTTCCATCTGAGACAGGGGACAAGGAGCGCTCAGGAGTTTGCTCTTGAGTTCCGGACTTTGGCTGCCGGAGCGGGCTGGAACGACAGGGCCCTCATCGATCATTATAGGTGTAGCCTACGCGAGGACGTCCGACGGGAACTGGCCTGCAGAGACGTCACGGTGACATTCGATCAACTGGTAGACCTCTCCATACGGCTGGATAATCTGTTGGTCACCCGC
>QNTS01003184.1:67116-91582 GCA_003317085.1 Hucho hucho
ATCACTTCGGTGATGGAGTTAATGCACGGGGCGCGCTTCTTCACGAAACTGGATCTCAGGAGCGCATACAATCTGGTGCGTATCCGGAAAGGAGACGAGTGGAAGACAGCGTTCAGTACCACCTCAGGCCATTATGAGTACCGTGTCATGCCATACGGGCTGATGAATGCTCCCGCAGTATTCCAATCTTTGGGGATGAGATTTTCCGGGACCTGCACGGACAGGGTGTAGTGGTGTATATTGATGACATCCTAATATACTCCGCTACATGCGCCGAGCATGTGTCTTTGGTTCGCAAGGTACTTGGAAGACTGTTGGAACATGATCTATACGTCAAGGCTGAGAAATGCTTGTTTTTTCACAGGCCGTTTCCTTTCTAGGACATCGCATTTCCACGTCCGGGGTGGAGATGGAGAGTGAGCGTATTGATGCCGTGCGTAATTGGCCGACAGCGATTTTTAGGGTTTGCCAATTATTACCAGAGATTTATCCGGGGCTTTGGTCAGGTCGCGGCTCCCATTACCTCATTGCTGAGGGGGGGTCCGGTGCGTCTGAAGTGGTCAGTGGAGGCGGACAGGGCTTTTAGGAAACTGAGGGAGCTGTTCGTTTCGGCGCCCGTTCTGGCGCACCGGGATCCTTCTTTGGCGTTCATAGTAGAGGTGGATGCTTCCGAGGCAGGGATTGGAGCTGTGCTCTCTCAGCGCTCGGGCACCCCCCCGAAACTCCGCCCCTGTGCTTTTTTTTCTAAGAAGCTTAGTCCGGCGGAGCGTAATTATGATGTGGGGGACCGGGAGTTGTTGGCTGTGGTTAAAGCTCTGAAGGTGTGGAGACATTGGCTTGAGGGGGCTAAACACCCTTTTCTCATCTGGACTGACCACCGTAACCTGGAGTACATCCGGGCAGCGAGGAGATTGAATCCTCGTCAAGCAAGGTGTGCCATGTTTTTTACTCGGTTTGTGTTTACCATTTCATACAGACCAGGTTCCCAGAATAAGAAGGCAGATGCCCTGTCCCGGTTGTATGACACAGAGGAGCGGCCCATGGATCAAACTCCCATACTCCCGGCTTCCTGTTTTGTGGCACCGGTGGTGTGGGAGCTAGACGCGGACATTCAGCGGGCGTTACGTACTGAGCCTGCTCCCCCCCAGTGTCCCGTCGGGCGTATGTACGTTCCGACTGTTGTTCGTGACCAGTTGATCTCATGGGTCCATACGTCACCCTCCTCTGGTCATCCGGGGATTGGTCGGACAGTGCGCTGTCTGACTGGGAAGTACTGGTGGCCTACCTTAGGTAGGGACGTGAGGTTTTATGTCTCCTCCTGTCAGGTGTGTGCCCAGACTAAGGCTCCTAGACACTTACCTAGAGGTAAACTAAAACCTTTACCTATTCCACAACGACCATGGTCACATCTATCTGTGGATTTCTTAACGGATCTTCCTCCTTCTCAGGGGAATACCACGATCCTGGTCGTTGTGGATCGTTTCTCTAAGTCCTGTCGTCTCCTTCCGATGCCCGGTCTGCCTACGGCCCTACAGACTGCGGAGGCCCTGTTTCACCATGTCTTCCGGCACTATGGGATACCCGAGGATATAGTGTCTGATCGAGGTCCCCAGTTCACGTCGAGAGTCTGGAGGGCTTTTATGGAACATTTGGGGGTCTCGATTAGCCTTACCTCGGGTTTTCACCCTGAGAGTAATGGGCAGGTGGAGAGAGTGAATCAAGATGTGGGCAGGTTTTTGCGGTCATATTGCCAGGACAGGCCGGGAGAGTGGGCGAGGTTTGTACCCTGGGCAGAAATGGCGCATAATTCACTTCGCCACTCCTCAACTAACCTCTCCCCTTTTCAGGTGGTGTTGGGTTATCAGCCGGTTCTGGCACCATGGCATCAGAGTCAGACCGAAGCTCCTGCGGTTGACGAGTGGTTCAAGCGCGCGGAGGAGACCTGGGAGGCTGTCACAGGTCACCTTCAACAGGCCGTGATGCATCAGAAAACCAGCGCGGACCGTCACCGCAGTGAGGCCCCGGTGTACGCACCGGGGGATAGGGTCTGGCTCTCGACCCGAAACCTGCCCCTCCGCCTGCCATGCCGGAAGCTGGCTCCGCGGTTTGTGGGGCCATTTAAAGTCCTGAGGAGAGTGAACGAGGTGTGTTACAGGTTACAGCTTCCCCCTGATTATAAAATTAACCCCTCGTTCCATGTGTCCCTCCTCAGGCCGGTGGTGGTTGGTCCGCTCCAGGACTCTGAGGTGAGGGAGGTCCCTCCGCCCCATTTGGACATCGAGGGGGTCCCGGCGTATTCCGTCCACTGCATCTTAGATTCGAGACGCCGGGTGGGGGGCCTTCAGTACCTTGTGGAGTGGGAGGGGTACGGACCGGAGGAGAGGTGCTGGGTCCCGAAGGAGGATATATTGGATCCTAATATGTTAAGGGAGTTTCATCTTCGCCGGCCGGATCGTCCTGCTCCTCGCCCTCCGGGCCGTCCCCGAGGCCGGTGTCGGCGCGCCACTGGAGCCGCGCGTCGGGGGGGGTACTGTCACGACTTCAGCCGAAGTCGGTCCCTCTTCCTGTTCGGGCGGTGTTCGGCGTTCGTCGTCACCGGTTTTCTAACCATCACCGATTCCTTCCTGTGTGTCTATTGGTATTGGTTTTGGTTTTGATTGTTCACACCTGTTTTGTATTTCTCCCAATCACGCCCCTGTTATAATTTCCTCCTTTTCCCGTCTTCCCTTGTGCGTGATTGTTTTGTCTATTGACAGAGTAGGTTGCTACCGTTTTACTTCGTGCTCTGTGTAGGGTATTTGATTTGTATTTTTCGGTACTCCGGTTTGTTGCAATTATACCAGTGTTTATTTGGGGGTTTTGGTTTGTAATGAGTATTGCTCTGCTAGTGTGCCTGTATGTTCTCTGGCGACTACCTTAAAGAATACTCATATTTTGCATATCTCCTGCGCCTGACTCCTTCCACACACCCCGGACAGCTAACACTCACACACCCAGACATGGCTTCATAGTTGTTCATAGTTTATTATCATAGTTTGTCATGGTTTCTAATTAGGTTTGATATAAAAAGAGGGTCAAATAGACCCTAAGATGGCAGAAGCTATTGTTTACAAGGACACAGTAACCCGAGAATTGTTCTAGGAGCCATGTTTTATGTAGTTTATCTCTCTTGAGGTTTCTTGTCGCTCGTAATGTTCACAGCTCTTACTTATGTAGATATTTAATTTAAAAAATCTGCCGTTTACAGCTACAATAGTCATTTACATTATTAAAAATGTCTACACTGTATTTCTGATCAATTTAATGTTATTTGAATGGACCAAATATTTCTAAGTGACCCCAAACTTTTGAACGGTAGTGTATATTTTTTTTAATTTGCTTTTGCATGTGACACAGCACAGCAGTAAGCCAAAGTTGGTTTGAAAATTGTTTTTACACAAAATAGAAACCTAAAATTCCACAAATAACTCTGTAATTTCAAAACAGGTATTTGTATCAACATTTTAGCTTTTAATAATAAACAATAATAAACAAATTTCATGCCACAAAATCTTATTTTCTGGTGCTCCTAATTCTTGTATTGTGCTACTAATTTAAGTTGGGAGCACCAGTGCTATCAATGAAAAAAGTTAATTTAGAGCCCTGGCTATGGGTTCATGTTCCAACTCATTCTATGTGTGTTTGTGTGTATGGTGTGTGTGTGTACTTTTACCACTGTAAATGGAATCAAGGGATGCTTGTTATGTTGATAACCATGGTAATTATACATGGAGAAAGTCTATTATGGGAAAAAATGTGAAATTCTGATAAGTGGTATTGTTTTAATGATATTTTAATGACATTGCGTTACATTTTCTCATTTCTGAACAGAATGCATAGCACTCCTATTTAAGCAAAAACATATGTCAGAGATTGCCTCAGCTAAAGCACAGGGCTGAAGGACCTCACATAATGCACATAGGCCACGTAGCACATGTACCACTGTTAAGCAAAAACAGGTTGCCTATGGTAAAGTCAGGCATAGGTCTGAGTTACTGGACGTGCTGTAACAGTATATAAGCAGAACTGGTGTTCGATCAGATCAGCTGTGTCCTGGACCAGCTCAACTTTGATTGTTCTATATCAAAGTCTATTATTGAATTCAAAAGTTCTTGTAAGAACTTTTGTTCTTGTTTTTTCCACGACAGTGGTCAACCTTTGCAGAGGCATTATGCCCATAAGGGGCACAGGGGCACGTGCCCCAACAGAAACCAAGATGGCGAAGCAGTAAGACGTGTTTGTTTTTGTCCTGTTTAAATATTCCATTTTTTTGTTTACATTTCAATATATTTCAATCTCTTTTTTCCATTTTCAAATTAAATATACCTTCCTGCACCCCGCCTCACCCAATGTTGTACGGATCTGCTATTTTTTTTGACCTCATAACTGGAACCTCCATCAGAAGCTAGCCATCAGAAGCTAGCCAGCTAATTAGACACTAGCAATTTTGTCATTGTTAGACACTGCTAGCAGTCTTTACCTTTAGCTCAGACACAAGCCTGCACATCGCGATATCATCCCTGAGCAGATCGGACTGCCTTTTTCCACTACATCACCGGATTCCTACCGCAAGCTCTGGACCATTACACCGGATCATTGCAGCTAGCTAGCTGCTACGGAGTGGCTATTGTGGCTAACGCCTTTGTCCTGAAGCAAGTACCAGTTAGCCTCGAGCTAGCATTGAGCTAGGCCCATCTCCCGGCTAGCAAACGAAGTACACCAACTACAATACCTCTGTTGCAAATTTGCCTGGACCCTTTGTCGACACGGAGCCCCGCCAATCCATCACGACTGGTCTGCTGGTCTGCTGACATAATTCGGTCGATGTGCTCTCAACCGGCCTCTGCGTCGTGGATGTCGGTGAAGACCCTTCTGCTAGCCCCAGCCCTCTAGCTTCCTGAACGCCATGTCTCCCGCTCGCCTAGCGTAGTAACGACTACCGAACAGCTCCCTGTTTCATCTATTGCTGCTCATTGGACCCTATGATCACTCGGCTACACAGCTGATGCCTGATGGAATGTTCAATAACACGGTACTTCATTTTGTTTATCTGTCGGCCCCAACCTTGAACTCAGGCCCTGTGTGTAGCTAACTGACCCTCTCTTCCCATTCATTGCCATTTACCCGTTGTTGTCTTACCCGTTGTTGTCTTAGCTCTCCCAATCAACACCTGTGATTGCTTTATGCCTCTCTCTAACGTCAATATGGCTTGTATACTGTTGTTTAGAGTAGCTCTCATTGTTTTATTTTACTGCGGAGCCCCTAGTCCCACTCCACATGCCTCAGATAGCTCCTCTGCCCCACCCCCCAAACATGCTGAGACAGCACCTAGCTTAACTGGCGCCTCCAGAGATGCAATCTCTCTCATCGTCACTCAATGCTTAGGTTTACCTCCACTGTACTCGCACCCCACCATACCCTTGTCTGTACATTATGCCCTGAATCTATCCTACCACGCCCAGAAATGTGCTCCTTTTATTCTCTGTTCCCAACGTACTAGACGACCAGCTCTTATAGCCTTTAGCCGTACCCTCATCCTACTCCTCCTCTGCTCCTCTGGTGATGCTGAGGTTAACCCAGGCCCTGTGTGTCCCCAGGCGCTCTCATTTGTTGACTTCTGTAACCGTAAAAGCCTTGGGTTCATGCATGTTAACATCAGAAGCCTCCTCCCTAAGTTTGCTTTACTCACTGCTTTAGCACACTCCGCCAACCCTGATGTCCTAGCCGTGTCTGAATCCTGACTTAGGAAGGCCACCAAAAATGCAGAAATGTCCATCCACAATTACAATATTTTCCATCAAGATAGAACTGCTAAAGGGGGCGGAGTTGCAATCTACTGTGGAGATAGCCTGGAGAGTTCTGTCATACTATCCAGGTCTATGCCCAAACAGTCTACTTTTAAAAATCCATCTCCAGAAAAAAGTCCCTTACTGTTCCCACTTGTTATAGACCCCCCTCAGCTTCCAGCTGGGCCCTGGACACCATATGTGAATTGATTTCCCCCCATATATCGTCAGAGTTCGTACTGTTAGGTGACCTAAACTGGGATATGCTTAACTTCTTAGCGATTTTATGCGTTTTTTGAGACCCGCATTTGGTTATGAATTTATGCTAATGGTAAAAAATTGTAGGTGCTATCCTCAAACAATCAAATGTTGTGCTTTCGCCGTAAAGCCTTTTTGAAATCTGACAACGCTGTGATATTGCCAAGAAGCAGAGCTTTTGATGACTATGCAACACTTGTATATTCATGAATGTTTAATAATTACATTTTGGGATTTTGAATTTGGCACCTTACATTTCACCGGGTAGTGTCGGGAGTGCTAGCGCCCCACCACTCCCTAACTACTTAGGGAGTTAACTACTTAGGGAGTGGTGGTGAGGGCTGCCCCTTTCAAAAAATGTAGAACTAAGAACATGCTATATCAGTTCTGTTATACTCACAGACAATATTTTAACACTCTTAGAAACTTCAGAGTGTTTCCTATTCCTATGTGCATATCCTCGTTTCTGGGCCTGAGTGGCAGGCCTTTTAGTTTGGGCACGCCAGACTCTCCAAAACCGACACCTCAGCTGCCGCTCCCTAAGAAGTTAATTGCTAAATTGTAAATACTTTGCCACTATGGCCTATTTATTTCCTTACCTCCTTACTTCATTTGCACACACTGTATACAGATTTTTCTATTTTGTTATTGATGTTTGTTTATCCCATGTGTAACTCTGTTGTTGTTTTTGTCGCACTGCTTTGCTTTATCTTGGCCAGTTCGCAGTTGTAAATGAGAACTTGTTCTCAACTGGCCTACCTGGTCAAATAATAGAATATAATAATAATTAGATCTGTAAAAAAAATATTTTAAAGCTCAAGAGTCATGCTTAGATATGCAGAGAAACATTTACATATTTTAGATTAACCATTAAAAATGCTAAATTCTCCAATTTAAAGATGGGGGGTGTAATGTCCAGGCCTGGTTTAGCAGGCTGGTGTTTAGTTTGAGTTTTGGTTAGAAGGGTTTTGTGTTCTAGGTGTTATATTTCTATGTTGGTTTGATGGTTCCCAATTAGAGGCAGCTGATTGTCGTTACCTCTAATTGGGAACCATATATATGTTTGTTCTTTTCGTTACAGCCCGGTGCGCGACATGCCAGCTCCCCGCATCTGTCGAGCTAGGGGGAGTTTGCAGCCAGGTAGGAGGGTGTTGGCTAGGTGCTCCTGGTCTCCGGTGCACCTCTTCGGACCATGATATCCTGCGTCGGTTCTACGCACTGTATCTCCAGTGCGCGCCCACAGCCCGGTGCATGACATTCCAGCTCCCCGTGTCTGTCAGTCTAGGGTGAGCGAACAGCCTGGAATGAGGGTGCCGGCTCAGCGATCTTGGTCTCCAGTGCGCCTTCTTGGACCAGGATATCCTGCGCCGGCTCTGCGTGCGGTGTCTCCGGTGCGCGCCCACAGCCCAGTGCGTGACATTCCAGCTCTCCGCATCTATGAGGCTAGGGTGAGTGAACAGCCTGGAAGAAGGGTGCCGGCTCCCCGCACCAGGCTCCCTGTGCGCATCACGAGCCCAGTACGGACTGTTCCTGTTCCACGCACCAGGCCTCTAGGGTGTCGTCCCAGCCTGGTACGTAATGTTCCTGTTCCACGTACCAGGCCTCTAAGGTGTCGTCCCAGCCTGGCACGTAATGTTCCTGTTCCACGCACCAAGTATCTAGGGTGTCGTCCCAGCCTGGTACGTACTGTTCCTGCTCAGCGCATCAGGTCCAGCGGGTGTAGCCAGAGTCTGATGACCTCTGTTCCGGCTCCAAGCCCCGGGCCTCTTCTCGGGTCAGCACGGCCGGCACCTGAGCCACCACCATGGACACAAAGACCCACCCGAGGACCCCCCCATGGACTTTTTTGGCGCGGTCAGAGTCNTTTGGGGGGGGGGGGGGTAAATGTAACGTCCAGGCCTGGTTTAGCAGGCTGGTGTTTAGTTTGAGTTTTGGTTAGAAGGGTTTTGTGTTCTAGGTGTTATATTTCTGTTGGTTTGATGGTTCCTAATTAGAGGCAGCTGATTGTCGTTACCTCTAATTGGGAACCATATATATGTTTGTTCTTTTTGTTACTGGGGTTGTGGGTCATTGTTTAATTTAACATTGGATTGTCATGTTATGTGGTGTGTGTGCTTTAGTTGAGCCACGCCAGAGTTACGATCTTTGTATTGTTTATTGTTTTGCCAGTTATTTTACGTTAATAAAAGTATGTACACTGGAAACCTCGCTGCATCTTGGTCTGTCCCGCTAGAAGATCGTGACGGGGACTAGCCGCCTCAGGAGTCGTCCCCCCCCCCCCATCCTGCACACCCACCCCTCCAGGCTATCCTCACAGTGCAGACTACTTTTTGAGAAGGGAATTTTCACAGTGTACGCTTACAATTTGGCTCTGGCACGACACTTTATGTTACAGGTAAGATATCATTCCTCTGATTTTCAACAGGTAAACAAAGCAGTAGTCCTTAATCATTTATATTTAATCTATACCTCTAATCACTTTCCAAAATAATTTAGAAAACATCCTGCAGTATTGCTCCGCAAATATGCACTATTCATGATTAATCCATGTTAGAAGAAAAATATTAAGTATTTGAAAGTTTGTTATTGGTCTGTACAATAGATCATTCTGATTTTCAAGGAAGCCATATGCACAATTTGCAGTATATTGCATGTCCATACTCTTAGATATACACCCTCAGATAAATGAGTGATATAAATGTAAAGTAATTTGACATAGAGCAAAAATGTTGAACGGTTTACTTAACTAAGAGTCTTCTGTTTTAAATTACATTGAAAGTTATGATTTACATTGAAGTACGATATTCCACAAAGGATAGTTGTTATGGAGAAATGTTTTTAATTGTTGACTTGAATATAGACAGTACAGCTGGATATAAAACAAATAGTGTGGAACATCACGATTCATCTTGTGTGTGATGTCGTCTGTAAATGTTATTGTTTCTCTTGAAAACCAGACAATACCGTACAAAAACCCAAAGTGACGGTCTACTCAGCGTCCAACCCTGAGTCGAATGTGAACACCCTGCTATGTCTGGCTAGAGACATGTTTCCAGACTTGGTCAGGATCTCATGGAAGATTGAGGATGCAAACGGCGGAAGAATGGAGGTGCCGAAAGCAGAGGGGGAACAGCTGGTGCAGAGGAAGGAAGGACAGACGACCAGTATGATCATCATTGATAAAGAGAAGACGTACAGGAACAAATACATCTGTTCTGTGGGGCATGAATGGGACGTTCAACATTTTGACATCCCAAAAGGTAAAGCCAGTCATTGAAATAGTTTTACATTAGTATGTAGGCCTATCATTGCATAGGAATGTTGTGTAGTTAGTTTAGCAAGTTAAAACAAAACACCTTTTTTGCGTAACAATTATCCTTGACAGTGGCCTACATACATTTCTGAAAGCATATTCTTTAATGTTATCTTTTTCCATCTCATTCTCAAATAAAGCAACTGAAGATACTCCAACCACCAAGTCTACACCAACCTGCCCGTTCAAAAATGACACGCAGGAGCCACTGACTCTGCAGTTTACCGAAGGTAAAATTCCTGTATATTTCATGCAGGGTTGGGGTCAATTCAAAACAAAAATGTAAAAAAGGAAAATATGAGTGGTTGGATAAATGAACAGATTTAGACAGGTATTAAATCCGATTGCGCTTTGTCGCCATTCCACCTTCTGTAGAACGCATTCACGGTAAACACTGCTCATGGCTGCTCAATTTGAAATTACCTTTAATTAAGGGCGCTTTCACATATCCTCTTATGATCCGGATCCAGGAGCGTTTAGTAGCCTACCCTGATTCGCGCTATGAAGCATGTGTGAAACACAAACTAACCCGGGCTGAAACGAATCCTGGACAAGCGTGAGTAGCGGGTCCAAGATCCAGGACCAGAGTACCAGGAATTGTGATGTGGCAGAGCGAGTCGCATGGAACTTTTGTAACTGTTGCACTCGCCAAGGTCAAGTAAAATGTTGGTATTGTTAACTTCCTAAGTGGAGTATAGCCGACAAAACGCGATCGGATAGATAATCTGATCATGTTTTTTTCGCAAAGTGCCCTTTAAAAGCACGTGTTTGCCGAGATGCCATCCACGGTAAATGTTGCATATGTCAGCTTATTAGGGACACGGCAATGTCTGTAACCTGCATTCAAATTGAATCCCGGCCTTACTCTTTTCTCTTCCCCAGATTCCTTCCAGTCAACGTGCAGTCTGTACCTGGCCTCTGTGGTTTACACAGTGATGATATTGAAGAGCATGGTGTACTGCTGTGGGCTCTCTCTCCTGCTGCACCACAGGATCCTGGGAAGAGGACCCAGCACCTGATGACCTCTATGAGGGAAATCATTTATATGTGCTTTTTTACATTGATACAATGTTGTTGTTTTTTACATTGATACAGCTTGTAGGAAGAGCGACATTTTCCTTGCGTAACACAGCCTGCTCAAATTAATCCGTTCTTTTTTCTATGAATTAAGGTTACCTAAAAAAAAAAAAAACATTGGTGGGATAATGTGGTTAATGTTTCTTTGGTTTTCTAAGGAAATGTGAAATGGTAGTTACAGGAAACAAGATATAGCTAGCTGCATAACCACAGCTCGATTGTGTGATGAGTTGGTTATCCAAAGCTGCTTGATGATTCATTTAGCCTTGATCCGTTTTTACCTCTAGTTGTGGGTTCGGCTCTTGCTATCAAATTGAAGAGTATGACAGCGTTGGGCAGACAAGTCCATAATGGTAGCTTATGGTTCTTGCATTTGTAGAATTATAGATCTATGGCAAAACAAACGTTCCATACTTTTGTTAATGTGTACGTTTTACCTTAAAACAATTAAATCAAGGTTGGAGTGTTTAATTTGTTTTTAACAATTATTTTGCAAGGAAATTAACATTGTTATCAAGAGATGTATTTTCCATGTTATTGTCATGTTATTACCATTTATTCTGTGCTTCAATGTAGAGTGCTACCGAAATGTCTTATTAATTGCTTTCTTTTCTCTACATCAAAACTATGAAATAACACACATGGAATCATGTAGTAACCAAAAAAGTGTTAAATATATCAAAATATATTTTATATTTGAGATTCTTCAAAGCAGCCACCCTTTACTTGATGAATTCTTTGCACACACTTGGCATTCTCTCAACCAGCTTCATGAGGTAGTCACCTAGAATGCATTACAATTAACTTGACTTGTTAAAAGTGAATTTGTGGAATTTCTTTACTTCTTAAAGCATTTTAGCCAATCAGTTGTGTTGTGACAAGGCAGGGGTGGTATACAGAAGATTGCCCTTTTTGGTAAACAACGAAATCCAGATTATGGCATGAACAGCTCAAAAAAGCAAAGAGAAATGACAGTTCATCGTTACTTAAGAGAAAGGGGGATACCTAGTAATTTGTACAACTGAATGCATTCAACTGAAATGTGTCTTCATAACACTCTAACTTTTAAGACATGAAGGTCAGTCAATACAGTTTCTTCAACTGCAGTTGAAAAAACAATCAAGTGCTATGATGAAACTGGCTCTCATGAGGACCGCCACAGGAAAGGAAGACCCAGAGTTACCTCTGCTGCAGAGGATCAGTTCATTAGAGTTAACGGCACCTCAGATTGCAGACCAAATAAATGCTTCACAGAGTTCAAGTAACAGACATATCTCAACATCAACTGTTCAGAGGAGACTGTGAATCAGGCATTCATGGTCGAATCATGTTATACACCATTGTTGCACACAGAGTGAGTCCATGTAACACATTGTGACTTGTTAAGCACATTTTTACTCCTGAACTTATTTATGCTTGCCATAACAAAGAGGTTAAATGTTTACTGACTCTAGACATTTCAGATTTTCATTTTTAAGTAATTTATAAACATTTCTGTAATATAAAGTGCTACCGAAATGTCTTATTTAATTGTACTTTTTTCTCTTCACTTCCCAAAGAAGGCCCTTTAACAATATGTTCAAATGTTACATTCTATTTCATTATATTGAAATACAAAAAATAACATCTATAATACTGTAATTAACAGAAACTAATGATAAAATGTTCACTTTCATCCAAAAAACTAAATACAAAGACGAGTATAACTAATGACAAACTTATAAAAAGCTAGATAGCCTGCACGGTATTGCTTCACTGAATTATCAAGCAAGCAATGTAATTCTTGATCAAATGTGGTAACATGCATAATTCCACTTTTACATTATAGGGTATTGTGTGTAAGCCATTGACACAACATCTCTATTTAATCCATTTTAAATTCAGGCTGTAACAAAATACAGCCTGAATTTAAAATATACAAAAATATATATATATATGTATTTAGCTTTTTTTCAGTAGGCAAGTCATTTAAGAACAATTCTTTATTTACAATGACAGCCTAGGAACAGTGGGTTAACTGCCTTGTTCAGGAGCAGAAAGACACATTTTTACCCTGTCAGCTAGGGTTTGATCTAGCTACCTTTAGGTTACTGGCCCAACACTCTAACCACTAGGCTACCTGCCGCCCCATAGTATACTTATAAACAAGGATAGGTACCTCCCCAGCAGCTAATGAAATATTAGTCTACTTCACAGCAGCTTCAAGAAGATAGTTAGCCTACTAAAATAGTCTGAACTTCAAGTGTCTCACCCGACAGCATGAGGTTGGTGCCTGAAACTCTGAAACTGATCATTGTAATCTACAATAGGCATAAACCATTACTGTAAAGAAATACAGCATGTTAGAGTAATTTTTACTGGAGGCTTCCAACTACAGTTAATAACAGTATTTTTTCATAATGCAGGGCAATCTACAGCCTTAATGCTGTAAAACACATGTATGGTATTATACTGTGCACTTTACAGTGTTTTACTGTTGAAATTACAGAAAAGTGTTCAAGAAATAAAATGACTGGCTAAAATGCGGGCCCATAAACTTTTATTTTCCCCAGATTCCTTCCAGTCCATGTGCAGTCTGAACCTGGCCTCTGGTTTACACAGTGATGATAGTGAAGAGCATGGAGTAATGCTGTGTGCTCTCTCTCTCTCCTGCTGCACCACAGGAACACGATAAGTAGACCCAGCACCAGTGGACGCATTCGTTGAAAGGAAAACCCCAAGTATGGATAGAGTTGTAGTGGGCTGGTAATAGCAAGGCTTTTACATCCCATTGAGGTCGAACATTTTATTGGTATTCTTTTTTTAGGATGCTAAACTATTGTGAGCCATATCTTTCCATGTCTTCCATTAACTTCAACTGCCAATTATTAAATGAATTGCAGAACTTTTAATTTTGTATATTGTGTTTCCCTCCTTAAAATGTACAATCACATTTTACTTTTGATGATAGTGGGAGCTACTTGCTGCAGACCCTTGCTAATGGGGACAATGGTTGTGGCATTTATGTTGTTTGATCAGTGACAGATGCACGTTTCCAGTAAAGTGGGCGACCTAATCTAATCTTCAACATGAGTGTCTTGGTAGGCTATATTTTCCCAATGCCTTTTAATTATTGATTATTGTGTAAACATGCTCTGACAATCTCCAATTCAACATCTGATATTACTTTACAAAGCACAGTAGTATGGTCCCATGTAGCTCAGTTGGATTTGGGTTTGATTCCCAATAAGTAAGCTCTTATCCGCTAAACTACATGCAACCATATCTCTTTCAAATCAGTGAAGGGAAGTTCACACTTTGGGAGGAAGGACAGATATGTAGATAATACAATTGGAACATAGCCCTTGTCAACAACAACAGGAAGTGACTTCAGATTGTAGGAGCAGTTAGAAACCACAAGGCCCAAGTGACAGTGTTTTACCTCACATCTTCATCTCTGCACCAACTGAACATAATTATCGTCAAGTTCAATAGAGGACACATCAGAATCATTATAAAAATGTCTCTAGGCTCTGTTGTCATTCTTTACTAACTTTATTTAAGTAAGTGTATCCCAAACAACCTTTTTTCTGTTCAATGCACCCCGATCATTGATACAAAGGTGTGGTCGCATAATTTATTCTAACTTCTGCTAATATACTTTAATCTCAGTGTGCTGTAGTTGAGTTGTTGTTGTTGTATTCTCCTGCAGAATCTTGTCAGGTCACAAAAGGTGACGTGTGGCTTGAAGCATTGCGTGAGGGAATGTTTTTAAGGTCAGTGGCCATGCTGACAGCGTTCCCCAACCCACAACCAATCACATTATGCCCACAACCCCTACCCAACCCCTTTCCGTTTTTCAGTACATCACCGTATATCCCTATGATTTAGATATAGACTGTTTCATGAAAGTTGCCCTGCAATAGGCCTGTCGTCCACAGCGGTACATCATTTTCACTAAATCTGTCTTTCATTTATAACAAACATATTTCCAAAATATTATAGTTACCTATAAATTATTAAATATGTAGTCTCGTTATTTGTAAATATGTATCATTATCCAATATAATATTTAGTATCTTGTCATGTGTGTAATGAAGTGTAATTTATTTCAAGAAATTTGAGTTCGTTTTCTAACATAATATTTAATATCTTAATTCAATTATTTAATACATTTACCATGAATAATTGAAAATCCAGATGTTATTTTTTGTTTTAATGAACTAAATGCTGAGTGCTTATTGAGCAGACGAATGACTGAAATCAGTCATTTGATCTTTTTTACTTTGATACAATGTTTTTTTTACGTCGACATTTTTCTTGCGTGACACAGCCTATGTATTTTCCTTGCTTAACACAGCCTATGCAGCGTGCAAAGTTTCTCAAAATAACCATATCCTTTCAGATGGGGGTCGGTTTAATAATCGCTGCATTCGTGAAAGAAATGTTACAGCAAACTTGGTTCTGCAAAGTAGCCTGTTGTAAATGTTGTACTCTTCCGTGCTGTTTTTTTATGATGAAACTGTCACCATAATAGAACGTAAATGCTACTTCACCCCCCACCCCCCCCAAAACGTTGTATTTCGTTTCTATGAAAGAATTTATTCTTATTTGTGAAAATTATATTTTATTGAATCACTTCAGAAGCGGAACAATATCATAAGATCCCATTTTCTCTGTTTTCAAGATATTTCCATTTGTATGTTTCGAAGCAGGTGTTGAGGCTAAACTCACCCAACAGCAGTGTGAAAATGTGGTTAATATGTTCCTTTGTTTTTCTAATGAAAGGTGAAACGTAGTTACTGGAAACAAGCTATAGCTGCATAACCGCAGCTCGATCGTGTGATGGGTTGGTGGTTATTCAACGGATGATACATTTTTATTCAACGGATGTTACATTTTTTTGTGGGTTCATTTTGACATTTGCATTTGAGTCATTTAGCAGACGCTCTTATCCAGAGCGAACTTACATGAGCAATTGGAGTTGTGCCTTGCTCAAGTGCAAATCTATTGATTTTTCACCTAGGGGTGTGTTCGTAAATTCGCTCTGGCTATCTACTCCGATTTCAGAGCATTCTCGTCTGAATGTGCCAGAGCACAGCCAATCAGCATTCAGGTCTTGAACCACCCAGTTTATAAAGGGAAATAATGAATGCTCTAGAATGCCCTTTAAGCCAATCAGGTACACGTATGCAACAATGACATGGTATGAAATAAAAAGAAAAACTGATGCATTTCCTAACGCCCAACACCTGTTGAATATGGAATGCCCTTTAAGCCAATCAGGTACACTATGCAACAATGACATGGTATGAAATAAAAAGAAAAACTGCTGCCTTTACTAACGCCCAATACCTGTTGAATATGGCCGGAGTCGGTAAAGGTCGACAAAAAAACGTATTTAAATTGTTGCCAGCAGCATAGTTACAGTCACCGATGCACTGGATAACATGAAAACAGCCTAACCAGCTCTGATAGGGCGAGTACTGTAATGGTCAGAGTGAGGTGTTCTCTCATTTGTGTCTGAAAGTAGCTAGCTAGCCAACGTTAGCCAGTTAGCTTGGGTGCTTGACTGCCATTGAGTGGTCAGAACTCTCGGATCAACTCTACTCCTCGGCCAGAGCGTCTGAACGCTCCGAGAGCCAAACGCTCTGAATTTACGAACGGACAATCTGACAACGCTCTGAATTTACGAACACCCAGTGCGCACACAGAGTGAATTTACGAACGCACCCCTAGTCGGCTCGTGGACATAAATAAGTGACATTTCGGTTACTGGCGCAACACTCTTTTATTCAATCAAATCAGATGTTATTTGTCACATGCGCCGAATACAACAAGTGTAGACTTTACCGTGGCGTGAAATGCTTATTTTCCAGCCCTTTCCCAACAATGCAGTTAAAAAGTAAGACAATTAGCAAATAGATAAAAAGAAAATACCAGCATTTAGGCCTGAGGGATAATCAACAATGGGGCTATAGCTAGGTTCCCTGGTAAATTATGAATAACCTGGAAGATATCTTTTCACGCCATGCTAACGGAGTGGAACTAGCCTTCCACCGAGGTGCATTATTTTCCAGAGAACACATAAAGCCCAGAGTTCATAATCCTTTTTATATCATGGCTATAATGTACACATTTGCTGCTAGAAATGTGTTCATTTGCTGGTAGAAATGTGTTTCAACTCCACTGAAATAGCTAGAAAGTTTAATAGATATCTACAGTAGTTACCTTGGTAACCAAACAAACAGACTTGCTAGTTTAACCAAACTTTTATGAAAATCCAATTCAGGAATTACAATGTTTTCAAGTCGACGTTTGCTTTCTTTAGCAGCTCAAACAGAATATTCAAGAAAGAACAATAGCCATTTAATTATATCATGTGGAAATACCATACTTATTTAAGCAATAAGCCCTGGGGGGGTATGGTATATGGCCAATAATACCAGGCTAAGGGTTGTTCTTACCCACGACACAACGCAGAGTGTCTGGATACAGCCCTTAGCCATGGGATTTTGGCAATATACCACAAACACCCTAGGTGCCTTATTGCTATTATAAACTGGTTACCAATGTACCTAGAGCAGTAAAAATACATGTTTTGTCATACCTGTGGTATATGGTCTGATATATCATGGCTTTCAGCCAATCAGCATTCAGGGCTTGAATCACCCAGTATATAAAGGGAAATAATGCATGCTCTAGAATGCCCTTTAAGCCAATCAGGTACACATATTCAACAATGACATGGTATGAAATAAAATAAAACAACAAAAAAACTATAGAAAGGCTATATATATATATACACACAAGGAGTAGCCTACTGTAGTGAGTCAGTGTACTGGGATAAGAGGTAGTTGGTGTGATTGAGTTCATATGTACATGTAGGTTTGGTTAGGCGATTGATTGATGTACTAATACACTGTAAGCCTACATGTACGTAGGGGTGAAAAGCAGAAAGTCCAGGTAGCCATTTGATTAACTGTTCAGCAGTCTCATGGCTTTTGGGTAGAAGCTGTTAAGGAGCCTTTTGGACCTAGCCATCAAATTTGAGAATATGACAGTGATGGGCAGACAAGACAATTCCATAATGTTAGCTTATTGTTTTTTCATTTGTAGAATTGTAGGCCTATTGCAAAACAAGCTCTTCCTACTTCTGTTTATGTATAGGCTACTTTTTTAACTTGAAACATTCAAATTAGACAGAAATTAAATGAAGTCAGGGATGGAGTGTTTAATTTATTTCTAACATAGGCTATCTTTTACCATGAAATTAATATGGTTCTGAAATACAGTAGAATTAAAGTCAGTTTCCAGGTTATTATCATATTAGTACCTATTTATTTTGTGCTGTAATTAATTGTACTTTTTTCTCTTCACTTCCCAAAGAAGGCCCTTTAACAATATGTTCAAATGTTACATTCTATTTCATTATATTGAAATACAAAAAATAACATCTATAATACTATAATTAACAGAAATTAATGATACAATTTTCACTTTAGTATAACTAATGACAAACTTATAAAAAGCTAGATAGCCTGCACGGTATTGCTTCACTGAATTAACAAGCAAGCAATGTAATTCTTGATCAAATGTGGTAACATGCACATAGGCTTTCCACAGAAAAAATTTACTTGGTGTCTTGAACGGTGAACCTTATTAATTTATTTACTCTATTAAAAAGAGAAGAGAATGCTCTCTTTAGTGGGTATTCAATATGAAACAATAAGGCCGGATTTCAATCTGATTAACTTTGTCGGCTACAGTATTGACAGTTAGCTACATGCAGCAGGATGTTTTTCTCACACATCAACACTTGCTAATGGTGACGATGGTTGTGGCATTTATGTTGTTTGATCAGTGACAGATGCACGTTTCCAGTAAAGTGGGCGACCTAATCTAATCTTCAACATGAGTGTCTTGGTAGGCTATATTTTCCCAATGCCTTTGAATGATTGTTTATTTTGTTTACATGCACTGACAATCTCCAATTCAACCTCTGATGCTACTTTACAAAGCACAGTAGTATGGTCCTGTGTAGCTCCGTTGGTTTTGGGTTTGATTCCCAATAAGTAAGCTCTTAACCGCTAGGCTACATGCAACCATATATCTTTCAAATCACTGAAGGGAGTTCACACTTTGGGAGGAAGGACAGATATGTAGATAATACAATTGGAACATAGCCCTTGTCAACAACAACAGGAAGTGACTTCAGATTGTAGGAGCAGTTAGAAACCACAAGGCCCAAGTGACAGTGTTTCACCTCACATCTTCGTCTCTGCACCAACTAAACATAATTATCTTCAAGTTCAACAGAGGACACATCAGAATTATCATAGAAATGTCTCTAGGCTCTGTTGCCATTCTTTACTCACTTTATTTAAGTAAGTGTTTTCCCAATGCACCCCGGTCATTGATGCAAAGGTGTGGTCGCATAATTTATTCTAACTTCTGCTAATATGTTTTAATCTCAGTGTGCTGTAGTTGAGTTGTTGTTGTTGTATTGTCCTGCATAATCTTGTCAGGTCACAAAAGGCGACGTGTGGCTTGAAGCAATGCGTGAGGGATGTGGCCATGCTGACAGCGTTCCTCAACCCACAACCAATTACATTATGCCCACAACCCCTACAACCCCGTTTTTCAACTGGTCATTCAGTACATCACCATTTCCGTTCAATTGAACGTTCCAGAACTTAAAAACGACTAAACGCAGCCCTGGTGTTTCACCTCTCATCTTCATAATGGACTATATAATACTTCAGTAAAAATAGGTGAAATCAGTTAGATTTTCAGTGATCATTTCCTATTCATATTTATTGTTATATAGAACTCGTATTTGATTTTCCCAGTTCTTAACCACATAATCACTGAACATGGAAAGTCATATAATGATATTACATTAACTGCAGGACATTAAAATGAATATCACATTTTACTTTGGGACTTGCCCACTGCAGACACTTGAATAAAGGTTAAGTTAAGGTTTTCTGAAAAATAAGGAGAGCAAATATTTCATGTAGATCAATTATGATTTAATTTAAGACTATTTTATGAAAGTTGTCCTGCAAAATATGTCATAGTTAACTTATTTTCACAAAATCTGTATTTGATTTCTATAAAAAACTATATATACATTATTTACCTAAATATAATGTTTACTTAAATATTTCATTAGTAAATATGTAGGCCCTTGAGTTCTAAGTATGTATCATTTTCCAATATAATATTCAGTAACTTGTCATGTGTGTATATTGAAGTAAACTTTTTTTTCTAATGTAGCATTTCATATCTTAATTCAATTATTTCATTCATTTACCATGAATAATAGAACAAGACTGACATTTTCCTTGCGTAACACAGCCTGCTCAAAATAATTAAGTTGCCCAAAATAACCATGACCTTTCAGATGGGGATGGATTTAATAATCGTTGCCTTTGAGAAAGAAAAGTTACAACAAAAATGGTTCTGCAAAGTATTGGTGTTGTTTTGGATGAGGAAAATGTCACCATAATAGAAGATAAAAGCTATTTAAAACCTTTAAAACCTTTATTTCTTTACTATAATATAACTTATTCTGTTGTGAAATGTGTATTTTTCTTAATCACTTCAGAAGTTGAACAATAAGATCATAAGATCCCTCATTCTTCAATCTCTTTCCTTGGATCTGCATCTTCCGACGCAGATGTTGAGCCGGGACCAAATAGTGGTGGGAAAATGTGGTTAATATGTTTATTTGGTTTTCTAATGAAATGTGAAACGGTAGCTACTTGAAACAATATACAGTGGTGGAAATAAGTATTTGATCCCCTGCCCACCAAAGGATGATAGAAATCACCAGTAATATGCATTATAACATTGTAAATGATACACTAAGCTAGAATTTCCCATGTAATATGCTAGCAATTGGACCGTATGATTATCATATATTATAGCGCTTTCATTATACAGTGAGGGAAAAAGTATTTGATCCCCTGCTGATTTTGTACGTTTGCCTACTGACAAAGAAATGATCAGTCTATAATTTTAATGGTAGGTTTATTTGAACAGTGAGAGACAGAATAACAACAAAAGAAATCCAGAAAAAAACATGAAAAATGTTATAAATGGAATTGCATTTTAATGAGGGAAATAAGTATTTGACCCCCTCTCAATCAGAAAGATTTCTGGCTCCCAGGTGTCTTTTATACAGGTAACGAGCTGAGATTAGGAGCACCATCTTAAAGGGAGTGCTCCTAACCTCAGTTTGTTACCTGTATAAAAGACACCTGTCCACAGAAGCAATCAATCAATCAGATTACAAACTCCACCATGGCCAAGTCCAAAGAGCTCTCCAAGGATGTCAGGGACAAGATTGTAGACCTACACACGGCTGGAATGGGCTACAAGACCATCGCCAAGCAGCTTGGTGAGAAGGTGACAACAGTTGGTGCGATTATTCGCAAATGGAAGAAACACAAAAGAACTGTCAATCTCCCTCGACCTGGGGCTCCATGCGAGATCTCACCTCGTGGAGTTGCAATTATCATGATAACGGTGAGGAATCAGCCCAGAACTACACGGGAGGATCTTGTCAATGATCTCAAGGCAGCTGGGACCATAGTCACCAAGAAAACAATTGGTAACACATTACGCCGTGAAGGACTGAAATCCTGCAGCACCCGCAAGGTCCCCCTGCTCAAGAAAGCACATATACATGCCCGTCTGAAGTTTGCCAATGAACATCTGAATGATTCAGAGGACATCTGGGTGAAAGTGTTGTGGTCAGATGAGACCAAAATGGAGCTCTTTGGCATCAACTCAACTCGCCGTGTTTGGAGGAGGAGGAATGCTGCCTATGACCCCAAGAACACCATGCCCACCGTCAAACATGGAGGTGGAAACATTATGCTTTGGGGGTGTTTTTCTGCTAAGGGGACAGGACATCTTCAAGGCATCAAAGGGACGATGGACGGGGCCATGTACTGTCAAATCTTGGGTGAGAACCTCCTTCCCTCAGCCAGGGCATTGAAAACGGGTCGTGGATGGGTATTCCAGCATGACAATGACCCAAAACACACGGCCAAGGCAACAAAGGAGTGGCTAAAGAAGAAGCATATTAAGGTCCTGGAGTGGCCTAGCCAGTCTCCAGACCTTAATCCCATAGAAAATCTGTGGAGGGAGCTGAAGGTTAGAGTTCAAAAACGTCAGCCTCGAAACCTTAATGATTTGGACAAGATCTGCAAAGAGGAGTGGGACAAAATCCCTCCTGAGATGTGTGCTAATCTGGTGGCCAACTACAAGAAATGTCTGACCTCTGTGATTGCCACCAAGTACTAGGTTTTTGCCACCAAGTACTAAGTCATGTTTTGCAGAGGGGTCAAATACTTATTTCCCTCATTAAAATGCAAATCAATCATTTTTCACATGCGTTTTTTCTGGATTGTTTTGTTGTTATTCTGTCTCTCACTGTTCAAATAAACCTACCAATAAAATTATAGACTGACCATTTCTTTGTCAGTGGGCAAACGTACAAAATCAGCAGGGGATCAAATACTTTTTTCCCTCACTGTATATCAGTGGCAGATAGACAAGCTGTTAAGCCGTTGGGCCAGTAACTGAAAGGTCGCTGTTTCAAATCCCTAAACTGACTAGGTGACAAATCTGCCGATGTGCCCTTGAGGAAGGCACTTAACCGTAATTGCTCCTGATAAAAGCATCTGGTAATTTACGTAAGTAACAACTTGAACATGTAATGAATCCCTTGTTTTATTTATCCTTTTTTGTCTCTATTTATGAGTTTGGGTCATGCCATCAATTTCAACAATATGACAGTGATTGGCAGACAATGCGATTGCATAATGGTACCTTAAGGTTCTTGCTTGTGTGGAATTGTAGGCCTATGTCAAAACAAGCTCTTACTTTTGTAATATGGTTATCAGGAAAAGTAGAAAATCAAGTAGCCCTTTTTCAACGATATTAGCATTTTATTATGATTTATTCTGTGCTGTGTCTTATCAATTGCTTTCTTTTCTCTATAAGGTACTAGTGGGTAACTAGCCCCCCCTGTCGAATTGCTGACACAAAAAAAGCAATGTTTGGAGAGAAAAAAAATGGTATGTGGATGATGGTCATGTTTAGGCGAATGAACTAAAAAAGGGAAATAAATGGCTACAGTTTACAGTTTTTTTGTTATTTTCGTTTTTAGAAAAGTGTGTTTTTTAAGAGTCCCGGGGTACCTGAATGAAAATGGGGAGAGAAGCCAATTGAAAAGCTCTCTCTTAAAAACGTAGCTATATCTGTCACGTCCAGGCCTGAGTTTTACAGTTTAGTTTTGTTTTTGGTGTAGGGTTTTTTGGTTCTAGGTGTGAATTTCTACATTGGGATAATGGTTCCCAATTAGAGGCAGCTGAGTGTCGTTACCTCTTATTGGGAACCATATATATGTTTGTGGTTTTGCACTAGGGTTTTTGTGGGTTATTGTTTGATGTTTGATACATAGCTTAAGTGTTTATTCTATGTCATGTTACGATCTTCATTCATGTATTGTTTTTCCCCAGTTACGTCACGCAAATAAAGTATGTATACTGGATACCTCGCTGCGCCTTGGTCCGTCCCTCAAGGAGATCGTGACAGAATAACCCACCAGAAAAGGACCAAGCAGCGAAGGAGCCAGGATTTCTGGACATGGGAGGAAATCCTGGCTGGAGAGGGACCCTGGAAAAAGACTGCGGAGCATCGTCGCCCCAGGGAGGAGATGGAAGCAGCGAGGGCAGATCGGAGCATGGATAGGGAGAGATATGCTGGAACACGCCTGGCTAGGAAGCCCGAGAGGCAGCCCCAATTTTTGGGGGGGAGGGGGGGCACACGGGGAGGTTGGCCGTTTCAGGGAGGACTCCTGAGCTAACTCCACGTGCTCTTTGGAGGGAGCGTCGCACTGGTAAGACGCCGTGCTAAGCTGTGATGCGCATGGTGTCTCCAGTGCGCGTTCATAGACCGGTGCGCGAAATTCCAGCTCCCCTCATCTGTCGGGCTAGGTTGAGTGTGCAGACTGGAAGAGTGGTGCCGGCTCAGCGCTCCTGGTCTCTGGTGCGCCTCTTCGGACCAGGATATCCTGCACCGGTTCTGCGTGCAGTGTCTCCGGTGCGTGTCCACAGCCCGGTGCGGGACATTCCAGCTCCACTCATCTGTCAGGCTAGGGTGAGTGTGCTGCCGGGAAGAGTGGTGCCTGCTCTGCGCGCTAAGTCTCCAGTGCACCTTCTTGGACCGAGATATCCTGCGCCGGCTCTGCGTACGGTGTCTCCGGTTCTCGCCCACAGCCCGGTGCGCGACATTCCAGCTCCGATCATCTGTGAGGCGAGGGTGAGTGAACAGCCGGGTAGAAGGGTGCCGGCTCCGCGCACCAGGCCTCCTGCACACATAGAGAGCCCAGCACGTCCTGTCCCTGCTCCGCGCACCAGGCCCCATGTGCGCATAGAGAGCCCAGCACGTCCTGTTCCGGCTCCGCACACCAGGCCCCCTGTACGCATAGAGAGCCCAGCACGTCCTGTCCCTGCTCCACGCTCCGGGATCCCTGTGTGCGTTGTGGGCCCAGCATGTACTGTCCCTGCTCCACGCTCCAGGATCCCTGTGCACGTCGTGGGCCCAGCATGTACTGTCCCTGCTCCACGCTCCAGGATCCCTGTGCGCGTCGTGGGCCCAGCATGTACTGTCCCTGTACCACGCTCCAGGATCCCTGTGCGCGTCGTGAGTACAGCACGTCCTGTCCCTGCTCCGCGCATCAGGCCCCATGTGCGCATAGAGAGCCCAGCACATCCTGTTCCGGGCTCCGCGCACCAGGCCCCCTGTGCGCATAGAGAGCCCAGCACGTCCTGTCCCTGCTCCACGCTCCAGGATCCCTGTGCGCGTCGTTGGCCCAGCATGTACTGCTCCTACTACCCGCACCAGAGTCCCAGTGCTCATCGTGAGTCCAGCATGGCCCGTTCCTGCTCCCCGCACCAGAGACCCAGTGCGCATCGTGAGTCCAGCACGGCCC
>QNTS01003184.1:92329-104900 GCA_003317085.1 Hucho hucho
GTGCGCATCGCGAGTCCAGCACAGCCTGTTCCTGCTTCCCGCACCAGGTCCCCTGTGCGCATCGCGAGTCCAGCACAGCCTGCTCCCCGCACCAGGTCCCCTGTGCGCATCGCGAGTCAAGCACAGCCTGCTCCTACTCCCCGCACCAGGTCCCCTGTGCGCATCGCGAGTCCAGCACAGCCTGCTCCTACTCCCCGCACCAGGTCCCCTGTGCGCATCGCGAGTCCAGCACAGCCTGCTCCTACTCCCCGCACCAGGTTCCCTGTGCGCATCGCGAGTCTAGCACAGCCTGTTCCGGCTTCCTGCACCAGGTCCCCTGTGTGCTTCGTGAGTCCAGCACGAACTGTTCAGGCTTCTAGCCCAGGGCCACCTTGGACAAAGAGACCCACCCGAAGACCCCCCCATGGACTTTTGGGCGCAGTCGGAGTCCGCGCCTTTGGGGGGGGGGTACTGTCACGTCTAGGCCTGAGTTTTACAGGCTGGTGTGTTTAGTTTCGTTTTTGGTGTAGGGTTTTTTGGTTCTAGGTGTGAATCGCTGCGCCTTGGTCCGTCCCTCAAGGAGATCGTGACAATATCACAAAAAATGCTGTGTAAAGGCTATAAAGTAACATTAAAGGTAAATCTATCAGTCACTAGTGGTAACATTTACAACTGCAATTAAGTTACTTTGTCTTTTAATGTATTTGACGTCAGACGATCTGGTAGTAAGGTTGCTAGCTAGCACTCCTAGCAGCCTATTCTAACTTGATTAGCTGGCTAGCATTTACTTCTAGTGAAGTTGCTAGCTAGCAAGTTAACATAAATTAGCGCTAACGGGGCTAGTCATTGTCTTAATGACAAGTACCAACACACTCATCCAACATATTACTAATTTTAGAAATTATTATCTAAACTTTTCTCTCTAAAATAGTGGAATATTTATCTTAAGGCTTTCTTACGTGTGTATTTAAAAACAATTCTAGATCTAGCTTCATTGGAATATATCTACACATTTTTCAAAATGACAAAAAAATGGATAAACTTTTGTTGAAAATAATTTTGTTGAAATATCTCCAAAAGTTGTGATGACACAGATGAAATGATTTGTTGAGCAAGAGCAGTGGCAGCCAGGTAAAGTGTTGGGGGAAAAATGTGGTGACATCATGTTGTCTTAATGTGAATTACAGGCAGGGGGCAGTTACCCCAAGGGGCTAGTTAACCTCTAGTACCCTACTTCCCAAAGAAGGCCCTTTAACCCTAGGATGCATAGTAAACATGGCGCCCCAAGAACGCATATGCCGGGTCAAAATGACCCGATAATGTAATATCTGTTTTATTTATAAGGTTCTAAAATATTATACATTTTGTGGAACATAATTATTTTGAGTGATGATTTGGACCTTTCATTAATTATTTCATTGTTTGAAATGTTTTTAGTTTGATACACATTTCAATGATAACATATTATGACAATTCATAACCACTATATATTTTTCTTTCAATCCTCTTCTGGCCCTGTGTCACATCCTGGCCAAAGATAACCCAGAGGGCTATCTATGGTGGTTTTGGTCAGGACATGACTAGGGAGTTTATTGGGTTTTCTATGTTGTTTATTTCTAGGTTTTGGTTTTGTATGGTTCCCAATTAGAGGCAGCTGATTGTCGTTACCTCTAATTGGGGATCATACTTAAGTTGTTCCTTTTTCCACCTGTGTTTGTGGGTTATTGTTTTCTGTTAGTGCCTGTATGCGCTACATTTATGTCTGATTAGTTGTTTCTTTATTGTTTTGTATATGTTACACTTGCCAATAAAAATGTGGAACTTCATGCATGCTGTGCCTTGGACCGTTTCTGACACCCTGGCTGAGTGGGGGTGGCTTGGCTCTCATTCATCACCCCACATATTTCCATTACCTCACTTCTTCTGTGGAGATGGGATAACCTTCAGAAGGACAACCATCTCTGCAGCACTCCAACAATCAGGCCTTTATGGTAGAGTGGCCAGACGGAAGCCACTCCTCAGTAAAAGGCACATGACAGCCCGCTTGGAGTTTGCCAAAAGGCACCTAAAGGACTCTCAGACCATGAGAAACAAGATTTTCTGGTCTGATGAAACCAAGATTAAACTCTTTGGATGGAATGCCAAGTGTCACATCTGGAGGAAAGCTGCTCATCCACTGTGACGCAGTCGCTGGGGATGAACCTTCCTCTACACAGTTGGCTAGGAAAAGGTCCCACACAAAATTGGAAGGCTGCCTGGTGGTCCATTGCCTCTCTCAACACTCTAGTCCTCTTGTCATCAAGCCTCAGGTAGTGACGGATATCCTCATATCTTCTGACCGACATGGTGGCCTTAAACATTGGATTCTGCAGTGGGTCCAAAAATAGCTCCTTGTTTCTTGTTTGTTTCACAATAAAAAAAAAATTGCATCTTCAAAGTGGTAGGCATGTTGTATAAATCAAATGATACAAACCACCCCAAAATTATATCTTCATTCCAGGAAAAATGCCAAGGTGGGTGAATACTTTCGCAAGCCACTGTACCTGCTAAATAAGAGGCTTCTCCGGATCGTGTTTATCCTCCAAAAGCACCTCATCAGAGTCTACAAACGAAGCAAGTACCACAAAATCTAAAACACATACAGACACAGGGAGGCTTTCCAATGCCTTTCAAAGGGCACCTATTGGTAGATTAAAAAACAAATCCCTATATCCATCCATGTCTAATTTAGGAAAGGTAAAATTTTAGCTAGCTAGGTAGCTAGCTAGCCACCGGAGGACAACAATACAATAAGATGCAATGGGATTTGATAGGAGTGACGCCAAAATCTAAGCAGGCTTCCCTTATCACTTTTTTTTGGTGCGCCAGGAACGTTCACAGTTGAGCTCGGTCAGTTTAGCTGATTAGCTAATTTTGAATACTTTTTTATCAAGGAACGCCAAATGCTCACTGGCTTCCCTTGCATTCAATGCAACGGCAACAATGTCATATTCCTTTGGATCAGACTGCATCAGATAGATGGCCTACATGTAGAGAGACAGAGGGATGCTGTTTCACTCGCTCAGATCTTTTCTCCTGTGAGATACATTCAGCCTTTTGCGAATTGAAGGAAAATTATGAAACACAGAGAGACTAAAAAGTACCCCCCCAAAGGTGCGGACTCCGACCGCAAACCCGAAGTCAATGGGAAGGGTTCGAGGTGGGCATGTGCTTATGGCGGCGGCTCCGGTGCGGGACGTGCCGGGCTGAGAAGGCGCACTGGAGGCCTAGTGCGTAGAGCCAGCATTGGAGTCACTGGACTGAGGAGGCGCACTGGACTCCTGGTGCGTGAAGCCGGAACAGGACCCACCGAGCTGAGGAGGCGCACTGGCATCCTGGTGCGTGGAGCCGACGTAAGTCCCACCAGACCCACCTCAGGGCGAGTGCGGGGAGCTGGCACTGGACGTACCGGGCTGGGGGGGCACTGTCACGTCCTGGCCATAGAGAGCCATCTGGGTTCTCTATGGGGTTTTGTTGCTAATTGGCAATTACATTTTTTTTCAAGGGAGGCTAAATGCTTGCTGACTTCCCTTGTTTTTAATGCTACAGGCGGCAACAATGTCATACTATTTTTTACCAGACAGCATCAGATAGATACACTACACATACTGAGACAGAGGGGCGCAGTTTCGCTTGCTCGGATGCTGTCTCCGGTGAAATAAATTCAGACTGTTGTGAATTAAAGGACATTTATGAAACACAGAGAGATGAAACATACAAAATAATGTATGTTTTTTTTCTTAGTACATTTTTGGGGGAAGCCTGGTTCCCTTGGCATCCATTAATACACGCCACTGTACTGTTGGAAGAATTGGAGTCAATATGGGCCAGACACCTTGTAGAGTCCAACAAATTGAGGCTGTTTTGAGGGCAAAAGGGGGTGCAACTCAATATTAGGGAGTTGTTCCTAATGTTTTGTACACTCAGTGTATACCTTTTAACTCATGATTTCAACTCGCTTGTTTTCAAGGTAAGGGTACCAATCAAGCTACACTTTATGTAAAAATTGTTCTGTGACATACAATTCAAATACAGGGCAGTAGACATTACGGTCATGATGTTAAATATTTCCTGTGAGTTTTGTGAGACATTCTTCAAACACTGTTTACATGGAACATTTATTTGTATATGGTCACTCTGGCAACTATAATAATTTGAGCTCTGAAACGTCATATTTAAACTTTTAACAATACAATATAACTTGTGTTTGCCTCTATGTGTTTTTATAATGTAAATTCTTTATTTCCTTCCGTTTCTGTAAATTGTGTGCATGAATCAATTAAGTCAATGTCAAAGATTGTCTAGGGCCACGTCCCAATTATTTTTCTCTTCCTCCCAAAGTGTGCACTTTTTTACTTTCCTTCACTGATTTGGAAGGAAATGACTGGTATAAGAAAAATGGTGGAGACATCCTCTAGCTTGCCCATTCCCCCACCAATCCATTGATTTTATATTTGTGGGTTAGTAGTGAACAACTGTATACTTTAGGAGAAAGGAGATATTAATGGGACGCACACTAGGAGTGTGATGGGAGAGTTGTTCATGCTCACTGTTCTCGTCGTCAGCCTCCTGAGGTAGGACCTTAAAGTCTAGTAGCCATGTCTCTATCCAGGCCAGGGGATGGGGATGATGATAACAGGTACCCAAAAGCCCCGTCAGACAGGAGCTGGATCAGACATGAAAAATAGGACATTAAAACTGACTTAATCTTAATTTTACTGATTTACAGTTCATATAAGGAAATCAGTCAATTGCTATAAATTAATTAAATCAAATAAAAATATATTTCTCACATGCGCCGAACACAACAGGTGTAGACCTTACCGTGAAATGCTTACTTACAAGCCCTTAACCAACAATGCAGTTCAAGAAATAGAGTTAAGAAATTATTTATTAAATAAACAAAAGTAAAAAATGTAATAAAAAGTAACACAATAAAACAACAATAACGAGGCTATATACAGGGGGTACCGGTACCGAGCCAATGTGCCGGGGTACAGGTTAGTCGAGGTAATTTGTACATGTAGGTAGGGGTAAAGTGACTATGCATAGACTATAAACAGCGAGAAGCAGCAGTGTAAAAACAAATGGAAAAACAATGTAAATAGTCCGGGTGGCCATTTGATTGATTGTTTATTAGTCTTTTGGCTTGGGGGTAGGAGATGTTAAGGAGCCTTTAGGACCTAGACTTGTGCTCCGGGACCGCTTGCTATGCAATAGCAGAGAGGACAGTCTATGACATTAGGCCCTAATCTATGGATTTTACATGACTAGGAATACAGATTTGCAACTATTGGTCACAGATACCTTAAAAAAAGGTTGGGGAGTGGATCAGAAAACCAGTCAGTATCTGGTGTGACCACCAATGGCCTCATGCAGCGCAACACATCTCCTTTGCATGAAGTTGATCAGGGTGTTGATTGTGGCCTGTGGAATGTTGTCCCACTCATCTTTAATGGCTATGCAAAGTTGCTGGATATCGACAGGAACTGGAACACGCTGTCGTACACGCCAATCCAGAGCATCCCAAACCTGCTCAACGGGTGACATGTATAGTGAGTATGCAGGCCATGGAAGAACTGGGCCATTTTCAGATTCCAGGAATTGTGTACAGATCCTTGTGACATGGGGCCGTGCGTTAACATGCTGAAACATGAGGTGATGGCAGCATATGAATGGCACGACAATTGTTCTCAGGATATCATCACGGTATCTTTGTGCATTCAAATTTCCATCAATAAAATGTCCGTAGCTTATGCCTGCCCATACCATAACCCCACCACCACCATGGGGCACTCTGTTCACAACGTTGACATCAGCAAACCGCTTGTCCGTCGTCTGTGGTTGTGAGGCCGGTTGGATGTAATGCCAAATTCTCTAAAATGACGTTGGAGGTGGGTTATGGTAGAGAAATTAACATTAAATTATCTGGCAACAGCTATGGTGGACATTCCTGCAGTAAGCATGCCAATTGCACCATCCCTCAAAACTTCTGTGGCATGTGTTGTGTGACAAAACTGCACATGGCAAAGGAAAAATGCTCACTAACAGGAACGTAAACAAATTTGTGCCTAACATTTGAGAGAAATAAGATTTTTGTGTGTTTGGATCATTTCTGGGATCTTTTATTTCAGCTCAGGAAACATGGAACCTACACTTTACATGTTGCGTTTAGAATTCTTGTTCAGTATATGGAAGCAGTTTAGTGCCAACAAAAGGGGTTAAATAGGGGTAAGAAATATATACAGTGGCCTCCCGAGTGGCGCAGCAGTATCGCTACACATAGCCTACATCTTGCCACCATATTAGCTAACATCATAGTCAACATAGCTAGTAAAACTAACGCTTTAGTAAACCCACTATAATCACACAGTCTACAGCAAGCAGTTTAGCAGTTACACCAGCAGGACCAGTGGCAATAAATGAATAAAACTGAAATCTTATCTTAACTTGTAAATGTTCCAGTGTTGGATAGCCATAGCCAGCTAGCTGACATAAATAGCATTATTCTCTGTTTGAGCCCGGTGTTTGAGTAGGCTAAATTAGCTAGCTAAGTAAGTGAAAGTGAAAAATATATTATGAAATATAGCTATCTCTCTCTATGTCTCTCTCTCTGCTGCTTCTCCTTAATTTTTGAAGAAAATAATTAGTTCAAAACTGTTCAACTATTTTCTTTCTCTCTTTTTGTGTCAACTACTCACCACATGTTATGCACTGCAGTGCTAGCTAGCTGTAGGTTATGCTTTCAGTACTAGATTCATTCTCTGATTCTTTGATTCGGTGGACAACATGTCAGTTCATGCTGCAAGAGAAGTGATTGGTTGGAAGTCATCATAATTACTGTGGAAGTCTGTGGAAGGGGGTGAGAACCATGAGACTCCTAGGTTTTGTATTGAAGTCAATGTACTCAGAGGAGGATGGAAAATAGCTGTCCTCCGGCTACACCATGGTGCTACACCATAGCGCTGTTGAGGCTACTGTAGCCCTTCATTGCAAAACAGTGTGTTTTCATCAGTTATTTGGTGACATGTCAGTATACTGTATTTAAAAATTGTAACTTGTAAAAATTATAATATTTCACTTTTTATTTTTATGAAATTATATGAGTAGGATGGTCCTCCCCTTCCTTCTCTGAGGAGCCTCCACTGCAGAGTCAACTCCAAAATAGTCAATTCCTCAACTCCTTGACTACCGAGAGTCGGAGTCAACTCCAAAAATCCTGGAGTCGTTTAAAGAAAAGTAGCCTAGGCAGCGAGGCTGACATAGACTACTGATTAGCCTTGAATATGATGGTTAGTAGAGATTGTCAGATGGCTCCAAAGGCATTGCTAATCAATAACCCAGTTCAATAGGGTGCGTGCACACACTCTGACATTGCAGCTGTAGCAAACATTTGCTCATTTTGGTCCGTTTTGTCATTTGACATGGTCATAGGTTGGTTGTTCTTTACTCAGATCACCACGTCCATACTTATAACTTTGGTGAACTATAAACCTTAAATGGTATATAAAAACGCTGTAAATTAATTATAACAGAACATCAGTGATAGCAGATCATGTAGCCAAAATCAACAGTCCCCATTTATAAGATTGAAAAGATATAGCCATTGGTTTGTTATGTGAACCATTTCTCTGTTCAACTTTTTCAAACATGATTTATAGGTTTATGTTTTACCACCATCTTGTGGAAAAAGACACAGGGGCGCAATGTCAGTATTAAAAGAGCAATATGGAACTGGTACATAGAGGTCTCCGTCAAACGTTAGGAGGACCTTGAACAAGGATACACCTAGAATTTATCACTTAGCGGAGTAGTATTGATAAATCTGGTACGAAGACTATAATGATTGAATTTGACAGTGAATGGGTGCGTCCATAATATCAACTTTCTCCCTTCATTGAACACGTGGAGGCATTGGCTAGTGGCCTTTCTATCATATTTCTTTCAAATCAGTGAAGGAAAGTGAACAAGTGCACACTTTGGGAGGAAGGAGAGATAAGTAGATAAAATAATTGTAACCTAGCCCTTGTCAACGACCACAGGAAGTGACATCAGATTGGAGGAGCATTTAGTTTCACCTCACCTCTGCTCCAACTAAACACAATTATCTTCAGGTTCAAAAGAAGACATCTCAGAATCATCATAGAAATGTCTCTAGGCTCTGTGGTCATTCTTTACTCACTTTATTGAAGTACTGTATCTTTTCATCTTGCAATGCACCCTAGTCTTGGAGCAACTGGAAATGACTGGCAGAAAATAGTGTCTCTGTCTGAATTTAAGTCTATGATTGATGCATAGATTGTGGACACGTGTAATTGCTTTTAAGTTTTGCTAATATATGTTTGTTTTAGTGTGTCAGTTGTCACTGCAGTGTCAGTGGCAGGGCAGAAATTGGACCAGGAGATATCATGGATTAGGACAGAGCGAGAGGCTGTCTCCTTCAGCTGCAAAGACAATGATCAGTGTACAATGCATGTCTACTGGTACCAGAATAAGGAGGGAGAACCTTTTACCTTGATTCTTGAGCTGCGAATTAATCAAGCTGTGAATTAATGAAAGAGAAAGTTTTGCACCACAGGAAGTGACATTGTCAGAGGAACTGTTTGAAATGACACACTCCAGCTGGTTTTTCACCTCATCTTCATAATCGACTACATGATCCAAACCATACTTCAGTAAAGATCTGTTAAATCAGTCTGATGTTCAGTGTTATATATAATGTGTAGCTTTTAATTTCCCCAATTCTTAAGCACAGATTCACTGAACATGGACTGTGGAATAATAATATTCTCTCTTTTTCTGGGTAAGTCGTTCATCAAACCTGTATCCATATATTTGAATGGAGTAACTCTACTGTGAATTTTTTTGTGATCCACTTCTGTTTTCCAGTGGCTGCTTCAGGACAGCGGCTGCAACAGGACCAGATATCAAAGACTACGAGAGTGGAACAGAATGTCACCTTCAGCTGCAAAGTTGCTGGTCGGTGTGGGGGTAACCTGGTCCACTGGTACCAGAAGATAGAGGGTGAACCCTTTACTTAGATTCTATACTTTGATTTTGATGACAATAGTGACAGCTGTGATACAATTCATCCCCAGAGAGCAGATTTCTCTGTTTGTAGCGAGTCTGAGTCTGACTCAAGTCTTATGATCAAGTCCGTAAACGTGTCCCATTCTGCCACCTACTACTGTGCCTGCTGGGTCTCGGGATCCCGCAGTGAGAACTGATCCACACAGCCTGTACAAAAAAAGCTTTGTATTCATTTCTGTACCACAGTAAGTGACATAATAAGAGGTTAGAGTGTAGAGCCTTCAAATCCAAAGTGAAATGCATTATAAAAGGAATGATAAATACTTAAATACTGTCCATTATTTATATGCATACGGAAGCCTCTGTTTTGAAACCATTGGATTCAGTATTCCATTCAGCATACGTTTTATTACTGGGGACGGTTTTAGAACTCATCATTGTATTCTTTACAAACATGTGGGATGGACCTCTCTGTCTGTAAGAAGAGAGCTTCACTCTCTTATATTTATTTACAATGCAACCCTTTGGTCTCCACAGAATTGGGAAAATCTGCTTTTAGTTTTTTTGCTCCTTATGTGTGGAACAATATTCAGAATTCCTTGCAATTAGATATTCTTGGAGACTTTTATTGATTGGAGACTTTTACATTTCAGAATGTGATTGCTTTTCTTAAATATACTTAATATTGTGTATTATGTGTTTTATTAAAATGTTTTGGGCTGTTGTGTTTTATGTATTCAGTTCTATTTGTAAAGATATACAGGGCTCTCATGTAAAATAGTTTTTTCTCAGTGTGACTCCCTGTTTAAAGGTTAATAAAATTCTTAAATGGAAGAAGTTAGGAACCGTCAATGTCCTTGAGTAGCCCAGCCAGAGCCCAAACTTGAACCCAATCTAACATCTTTGGAGAGACCTGACAATAGCTGTGCAACGATGCTCCTCATCCAACATCACAGAGCTTGAGAGGATCTGCAAAGAGGAATGGGAGAAACTCCCAAAATACAGGTGTGCTAAGCTTGTAGGATTATAGCCAAAAAGATTGGGCTGTAATCGCTGCCAAAGGTGCTTCAACGAAGTACTCAGAAAAGGGTCTGAATACTTATGTAAATGTGATATTTGAAAAAATATAAATAATGTCTAAACCTGTTTTTGATTTGTCATTATGGGGTATTGTGTGTAGATTTATGAAGGGGGGAAACTATTTATTCAATTTTAGAATAAGGCTGTAACTAAATGTGAAAAAAGTCAAGGGGTCTGAAATTTTTCTAAAAAACACTGCTTCTGTTGGTCACAGACACCTTTTTAAAAATGGAGGGGCATGGATCAGTAAACCAGTCAATATCTGGTGTGACCACCATTTGCCTCATGCAATGTGACACATCTCCTTCGGATAGAGTTGATCAAGCTGTTAATTGTGGCTGTGGAATGTTGTCCCACTTCTCCTGAATGGCTGTGTGAAGTTGCTGGATATTTGCGGCAACTGGAACACGCGGAAGTACAGGTCGATCCAGAGCATCCCAAACGTGCTCAATGGTTGACATGTCTGGTGAGTATGCGGGCAATGGAAGAACAGGGACATTTTCAGCTTCAAGGAATTGGGTACAGGGCACTCTGTTCACAACGTTGACATCAGAAAACAGCTCGCCCACAGGACACCATACACTCAGTCTGCCATCTGCCCAGTACAGTTGGAACTGGGATTCATCTGTGAAGAGCACACTTCTCCAGCCTGCCAGTGGCCATCGAAGGTCAGCATTTGCCCACTGAAGTCAGTTCCCACACCGAACTGCAGTCTGGTCATGATCCTGGTGAGGACGACGAGCACGCAGATGAGTGTCCCTGAGACTGTTTCTGACAGCTGTCCGGGTGACTCGTCTCAGACGATCCTGTAGGTGAAAAAGCTGGATGTGGAGGTTCTTGGCTGGCGTGGTTACACGTAGTCCGTCTGGCTCAGTTGGTAGAGCATGTTGATTGCAACGCCAGGGTTGTGAGTTTGAATGCCATGGGGGACAAGTACAAAAATGTATGCACAACCCTTCTGTGAGTTACTCTGGATAAGAGCGCCTGCTAATTGACTAAAATTAAAAAAATGACAACGTCTGCAGCTGTGAGGCCGGTTGGACATACCGCCAAATTCTCTAAAAGAATGTTAGATTTGGCTTATGGTAGATAAATGAACATTCAATTCTCTGGCGGTCATTCATGCAGTTAGCATGCCAATTGCAGGCTCCCTTAAAACGCATTGTGTTGTGTGACAAAACTGCAAATTTTAGAGTTTCCTTTTATTGTCCCAAGCACAAGGTGCAACTTTGTAATGATCATGCTGTTTAATCTGCTTCTTGATATGCCAAACCTGTGATTTGGATGGATTATTTTGGCAAAGAAGAAATGCCCACTAACAGTGATGTAAACAAATTTATGCACAACATTTGAGAGAAGCAAGCTTTTTGTGAGTAAAGAACATTTCTGGGATCTTTTATTTCAGCTCATGAAGCATGGGATCAACACTTAACATGTTGCATTTATATTTTAGTTCAGTGTGTGTGTGTGTGTGTGTGTGTGTATATATACATACACATGTATGTATGCAGTTAGCAAATATGTACATACAGATACCACTCGGGTTGTTGTGGCAAGTGAATCCCTTTTCTCATTACTGAATGACATTGCAGTGTTCGTTCGAGATTCCTACAAGCACATGAAGCTATGGGAGGAAACCAGTGAGGACAGGAGACACAGACGGCTTGATGTAATTGTTGAAACACGCTGGTGGGCCAAAGACGAGGCCTTGAGGAAAGTATTTGGAAGCTTTGCATAGCCTGACTGTGCACTTTACACGGATGTGGTAATCATTATGGAAAGAATTGAAAAGGATGTGACCATAAAACCTGCCGTCCGAAGCAAGGCCCAGGGGTACAAGGATGCTCTCCTAGGGTTAGCCTACAAAATTAGCTGTCTGGTTTGCGTGAACAGGGTGGCATGGGATGGAGTTAAATTCCCGGCCTGAATACTGTTTCAGACATATATATACAGCAGGGGCGGACTGAAACACTTTCTTCGGACGGTCTCTACAAAGTATTGAATATTTGAAAACAAAGTATTGAATATTTTGTATCTTCAAAGTGGTAGGCATGTTGTGTAAATCAAATGATACAAGCCCACCAAAAATCTATTTTAATACCAGGTTGTAAGTCAGCAAAATATGAAAAATATCAAGGGGGGTAAATACTTTTGCAAGCCACTGTAGGTCAAATCATGATGTCAGTGATCTTCAGGTCGGAAAGTTGGCACTCTAGAAAGAGGCCCGAGTTTCCGAGTTGGAATTCCGAGTTCCCAGTAGTTTTGAATATGGCATCAGATTGTAACTTTGGTACCTCAGAGTTGCCAGCTCAGACCCCCCTTTTTTCTCCTGTGTTTGCTCCCCATTTATTGATAAATCCCCCATCAGAGTAATATTTATTGCATCATATCCCCTCACGATACCTTCCCCCATTTCTACCCCCCATGGAATTGCAAACCCCCC
>QNTS01003184.1:113352-135027 GCA_003317085.1 Hucho hucho
AAGTAGCCACCCTTTGCCTTGACAGCTTTGCACACTCTTGGCATTCTCTCAACCAGCTTCACCTGGAATGCTTTTCCAACAGTCTTGAAGGAGTTCCCACATATGCTGAGCACTTGTTGGCTGCTTTTCCTTCACTCTGCGGTCCAACTTAAATCATCTCAATTGGGTTGAGGTTGGGTGATTGTGAGGCCAGGTCATCTGATGCGGCACGCCATCACTCTCCTTCTTGGTCAAATAGTCCTTACGCAGTCTGGAGGTGTGTTGGGTCATTGTCCTGTTGAAAAACAAATGATAGTCCCAATAAGCACAAACCAGATGGGATGGCGTATCTCTGCAGAATGCTGTGGTATCCATGTTGGTTAAGTGTGCCTTCAATTCTAAATAAATCACATACCGTGTCACAAGCAAAGCACCCACACACCATCACATCTCCTCCTCCGTTCTTCACTGTGGGAACCACACATAGGAAGATAATCCATTCACCTACTCTGCTTCTCACAAAGACCAAGTGGTTGGTTCCAAAAATCTCAAATTTGGATTCATCAGACCAAAGGACAGATTTCCACCGGTCTAATGTCCATTGCTCGTGTTTCTTGGCCCAAGAAAGTATCTTCTTCTTATTGGTGTCCTTTAGTAGTGGTTTCTTTGCAGCAATTTGACCATGAAGGCCTGATTCTCGCACTCTCCTCATCCACACACATCTCAACAGTTGATGTTGAGATGTGTCTCTTACTTGAACTCTGTGAAGCATTTATTTGAGCTGCAATTTCTGAGGCTGGTTACTCTAAAGAACTTATCCCCGGAAGCAAAGGAAACTCTGGGTCTTCCTTTCCAGTGGCGGTCCTTATGAGAGCCAGTTTCATAATAACGCATAATGGTTTTTGAGACTGAACTTGAAGAAAGTTCTTGACATTTTCAGGATTGACTGACCTTCATGTCATAAAGTAACGATGGACTGTCTTTTCCCTTTGCTTATTTGAGCCGTTCTTGCCATAAAATGGACTTGGTCCTTTACCAAATAGAGCTATCTTCTCTATACCACCCCTATCTTGTCACAACACAACTGATTGGCTCAAAGCATTAAGAAGGAAAGAAATTCCACAAATGACCTTTTGACAAGGCACACCTGTTAATTTAACTGCATTCCAGGTGACTACCTCATGAAGCTGGTTGAGAGAATGCCAAGAGTGTGCAAAGCTGTCAAGGCAAAGGGTGGCTACTTTGAAGAATCTCAAGTATAACATATATTTTTATTTGTTTAACACTTTTTTTGGTTACTACCTTATTCCATATGTGATATTTCATTGTTTTGATGTCTTCACTATTATTCTACAGTGTAGAAAAAATTAAAACATTTTCAAAGAAAAACCCTCGAATGAGTAGATGTGTCCAACTTTTGACTGGTACTGTAGATATTTACTAAATGAATATGAGGGATTGGAAATGATGTAGACAACTACATTGATGGAAGGTACAATCAATCTGCAATATTAAATCTGATCTAACCCCTAGAAACATCATGAAGATGATCAATATGAACAGTATGCACCTGAGCTCAATTTTGAGTCTCATAGCAAAGGGCCTGAATATAGATTTTAATTTTTTTTACATTTGCAAAAAATTCTAAAAACCTGTTTTTTCGCTCTGTCTTGTCATTATGTGTGTAGATTGATGAGGGAAAACAATTATTTAATACATTTTATAATAAGGCTGTAAAGTAACAAAATGTGGGAAAATTGAAGGGGTATGAATACTTTCCGAGTGAACTGTATATATGGGGATACAACCATCCTTGCTCAAAAGATTTAGCTGCAAAAAGACTTGTTTTGGTACTGCCCATATGTATCTTGTTTTTGTTCGCAGGTTCAGGAATGGATAAATAATTTAAACATTTACTTGGAGATAACTCTGCAAATAGTCAATCGATCAATAATATGATAATACTCTTAGCAAAAATGTTTATTTCATTTACAATCGGTAGAAGCTATGAGAATAGAAATTGGTCATACAATTTGATCTGATCTTCATCTAAGTCACAACAATAGACAGACATAGTCTGCATAAACTTATAACACACAAATAATTATACGTTTTCATGTCTTTATTGAACACACCGTGTAAACATTCACAGTGCAGGGTGGAAAAAAGTATGTGAACCCTTGGATTTACAGTTGAAGTCGGAAGTTTACATGCACTTAACTCGTTTTTCAACCACTCCATAATTTTCTTGTTAACAAACTATAGTTTTGGCAAGTCGGTTTGGACATCTACTTTGTGCATGACACAAGTAAATCTTCCAACAATTGTTTACAGACAGATTATTTCACCTATAATTCACTGTATGACAATTCCATTGGATCAGAAGTTGACATACATTAAGTTGACTGTGCCTTTAAACAGCTTGGATAATTCCAGAAAATGATATCATGGCTTTAGAAGCTTCTGATAGGATAATTGACACCATTTGAGTCAATTGGATGTGTACCTGTGGATGTATTTCAAGGCCTACCTTCAAACTCACTGCCTCTTTGCTTGACATCATGGGAAAATCAAAAGAAATCAGCTAAGACCTCAGAAAAACAATTGTAGACCTCCACAAGTCTGGTTCATCCATGGGAGTGATTTACAAATGCCTGAAGGTACCACGTTCATGTGTACAAACAATAGTACGCAAGTATAAACACCATGGGACCACGCAGCCGTCATACCGGTCAGGAAGGAGACGCGTTCTGTCTCCTAGAGATGAACGTACTTTGGTGCGAAAAGTGCAAATCAATCCCAGAACAACAGCAAAGGACCGTGTGAAGATGCTGGAGGAAACAGGTACAAAAGTATCTATATCTACAGTAAAAAAAGTCCTATGTTGACATAACCTGAAAGGCCGCTCAGCAAGGAAGAAGCCACTGCTCCAAAACCGCCATAAAAAAGCCAGAATACGGTTTGCAACTGGACATGGGGACAAAGATTGTACTTTTTGGCGGAATATTCTCGTCTGATGAAACAAAAATAGAACTGTTCGGCCATGATGACCATCGTTATGTTTGGAGGAAAAAGGGGGAGGCAAGCCGAAGGACACCATCCCAACGTGAAGCACAGGGGTGGCAGCATCACGATGTGGGGTTTTCTTTGCTGCAGGAGGGACAAACCTGAAACGTTTGACCCAAGTTAAACAATGTAAAGGCAATGTTACCAAATACTAATTGAGTGTACGTAAGCTTCTGACCCACTGGGAATGTGATGAAAGAAATAATTCTCTCTAATATTATTCTGACATTTCACATTCTTAAAATTAAGTGGTGATCCTAACTGACCTAAGACAGGGACTTTTACCTAGGATTAAATGTCAGGAATTGTGAAAAACTGAGTTTAAATGTATTTGGCTAATGTGTATGTAAACTTCCGACTTCAACTGTATAACTGGTTGACCCTCCTTTGGCAGCAATAATCTCAACCAAACATTTTCTGTAGTTGCGGATCAGAGCTGGACAACGGTAAGGAGGTTTTTTGGACAATATCTCTTTACAAAACTGTTTCAGTTAAGCAATATTATTGGGATGTCTGGTGTGAACTACTCTCAAGGTCATGCCACAGCATCTCAAATCAGGTTTAGGTCAGGACTCTGACTGGTCCACTCCAGAAAGCGTATTATCTTCTGTTGAAGCCATTCTGTGGTTGATTTACTTCTGTTTTGGGTCATTGTCCTGTTGCATCACCCATCTTCTGTTGATTTTCAATTGGCAGATGGAGAGCCTTACATTCTCCTGCAAAATGTCTTGATAAACTTGGGAATTCATTTTTCCGTCGAAGGTAGCAATCTGTCAAGGCCTTGAGGCAGCAAATCAGTCACAATCCATGATGCTCCCTCCACCATACTCCATGATGCTCCCTCCACCATACATTACAGTTGCGATGAGGTTTTGATGTTGGTGTGCTGTTCCTTTTTTTCTCCACACATAGTGTTGTGTGTTCCTTCCAAACAACTCAACTTTAGATTAATCTGTCCACAGAATATTTTGCCAGTAGCGCTGTGGAACATCCAGGTGCTCTTTCAAACTTGTGCAGCAATGTTTTTTTTGACAGTAGTGGCTTCTTCCGTGGAGTCTTCGCATAAACACCATTCTTGTTTAGTGTTTTACGTGTCAGAGATGTTAGCATTTCCAGAGATTTCTGTAAGTCTTTAGCTGACACTCGAGGATTCTTATTAACCTCATTGAGCATTCTGCGATGTGCTCTTGCAGTCATCTTTGCAGGACGGCCACTCCTAGGGAGAGTATCAAAAGTGCTGAACTTTCTCCATAGATAGACATGTCTTACCGTGGACTGATGAACATCACTGCTTTTATAGATAGTTTTGTAACGCTTTCCAGCTTTATGCAAGTCAACAATTCTTCTGCGATCTCTATTGTTTAAGTCATGGTTCACATCAGGCAATGCTTCTTGTGAATAACAAACTCAAATGTTGTGAATGTTTTTTATAGGGCAGGGCAGCTCTAACCAACATCGCAAATCTCGTCGCATTGATTGGACTCGAGGTTAGGTGTGACAACCCTCCCACTGTCTGCCGTATTCTCTCTTTGATCTTGTTTCCTTATTAGGATGCCGGTGGGCGGAGCCGGGAGGGTCGTCAGCGACATGGGACACACCTGTGCCCGGGTGTGTCCCAGGATAAAAACACCACTTCCCCATTCATTGAGGAGACTCTCTCTCCGTGCAGACACACTTACTGATTTTGGTTGTGGCATTTTTATGGCTGTTTTGTTTGTTTGCGTTGGCACCTTTCAACACCCCTCATTATCACATTTATGCACGCAACCACTCACTTACACTACTGACTACACACACCATTGTTAATTGTATTTACTTTACTTCAGTTAATAAATATATTTTGTTATTCCTTATCTCTACATTGTCTCCCTTTTGTTACGAACTTCGAGCCTGTTCGTGATATAGGTAATTCCTGAATACAATTAGCTTTTGGAGAAGTCATTAGCCTAGGGGTTCACATACTTTTTCCAACCCAGACTGTGAATGTTTAAATTATGTATTCAATATAGCCAAGAAAAATACAATAATTTGTGTGTTATTAGTTGAAGCACACTGTTTGTCTATTGTTGTGACTTAGATGAAGATCAGATTAAATTTGATGACCAATTTATGCAGAAATCCATGTAATTCCAAAGGGTTCACATACTTTTTCTTCACACTGTATGTTGTGCGTAAAATGTATATAGTATGTATAAACTGGAATTAGAAGCCTAAGTATTGTTGTCTATTAGTTTACTCCAGTTAAGGGAGGAGTGGTAGGGATAGGGGACAATAATAATGGAAAGGAGGAAAATATATAATAAAAATCTATTTAAAATAATAATAATATATATGTATTTACAAAAAAATATTAAATGGGGGATTGGAAATGATGTAGACAATTATATTGATAGAAGCCACAATCTATCTGCAATATAAAAGTCACTCAATTTGAGCTAACCTCCTCTTATACAAGCCAGAGTTACCAGACCAGTGACTCACAGCTCGTTGTGGAGTCACATGGGTCGAGTGTCAGCCAGGCTAGCCTTTTGCATCATATGATGCCAAATTCATCATACCAGCTGTATTTCTGTATTTTGAAAGTTATATGTCTTGACAATTTGATTTTCAAAACATTTTGGGACTATATCAACAATAACTAATAAATGTTTTTTGGATGGAGTTTTCCTTTTAAGCACTTGGAACGAATGCCTAAACTGTCAACCATTGAGTTGTTTCTGTTTTAACCCTCAAACCACGCAGAATTAATGCGTCAAAAATAGACGATCAAATCAAATCAAATTTATTTATAAAGCCCCCTTTACATCAGTTGATGTCACAGAGTGCTGTTCATCCATTAGTCAAAAGGCAGTGGGCCGGATTCAAACCCATGCCGACTCTGACATATGTGTGCCTGGGTCACTGGCTGTAACCAGTAGCATTGTGTGAGTAAAATCACTGGGGAAAACAAGCCAGAAAAAGCGTCATATTACAACCTATGTGTTGTGATAATTGAGTTGTTTGCTCTATAACCTGTCAGTTCATAAGCCTTGCCACAGTGATAATTTATATAGGGCTAAGGCCAAGACAATAAGAAGACACACGTGCAGAATAAATTCACAAACACCATTGACTCATCACAAAACCAGAGAGCAACCTCTGTCCAGTGAAGTCCCCAAAGCATATTACATGTAACAAGCAAGTTAATGTTTCCAACATTTTTCGACTACTAAACAACTATTGATTTAGAACAAATGGAGAGTTACCGTAAGCCGCAAAGAAAACAGGAGCTGCGTCCACTATTCCAGCACAATTTCAACTTCAACATCATCAAATCACCTATGTTTAGTCTAATACAGTGACAACTAAAAGATACCCAAACAATTGTCCCGTCAACATACGAGACATATGAATTGACTGTCCATGGTTCTGATTTCTGTGTGTGTGTGCATGCATTCGCGCAAGTAGAAAAAACATGTTGACTCGTACAGTACACGTTTTTTGTTTATGTTGTCATACGCTACCTGGCTAAAATGCTTGCTCGCTAGCCTATCTTCCTTTCATGGGCAATGAAGAGCCAACTAGTTAGCCTACTACATCTAGGTACAGTACATATTGAACTTCCATCCTTTCAGGATCAAAATGTATGAGTTTATGGTTGGATAAGAATAGCTGTTATAATCTCCCAGTACGAGAATTAAGAAAACTGTCTACCTGTCCATATACCTATCTCCATCTATGGCTAATTTAGGAAAGGGACAATTTTAGCTAGCTAGCTAGCCACCGAAGGACAACAACATGCAACAATGAAGATTTTTTTTGGTCAATTACGATTTCAAATCAAATCAGTTTGTGTTTGTCACATGCGCCGAATACAACAGGTGTGGATCTGACAGTGAAATGCTTACTTACAAGCCCTTAACCAACAATGCAGTTTTAAGAAAATACCCCCCCAAATAAAATTAAAGTAAGAAATAAGAATTTAAAAAAATTATAGAGCAGCAGTAAATAACAATAGCGGGGCTATATACAGGGGGCACTGGTGTCAAGGTAATTGAGGTAATATGTAGGTATAGTTATTAATTAAGGTGACTATGCGTAGATAATAACAGAGAGTAGCAGCAGCATTCCGGGGGGGGGGGACAATGCAAGCAGTCTGGGTAGCCATTTGATTAGCTGTTAAGGAGTCTCATGGCTTGGGGGTAGAAGCTATTTAGGAGCCTCGTGGACCTAGACATGGCGCTCCGGTACCGCTTGCCGTGCAGTAGCAGAGAGGACAGTCTATGACTAGAGTGATGTGATGCGATTGGTGTGAAGCCAGCTCAAAACTGGTTTCCCTTTTGATGCACTAGAACTATTCACAGTTGAGTTCACTCAGTTTAGCTCAACATGATTGGCTATTATTTTATACTTATTTTATCAAGGGAGGCCAAATGCTCACTGGTTTCCCTTGCATTCAATGCTACGGGCAGCAACAATGTCATAATCTTTTTGACCAGACAGAATCAGACAGATGGGCTACACATACTGAGACAGAGGGCCTCTGTTTCACTCTCTCGGATGCTTTCCCCGGTGAAATACATTCAGCCTCTTGCGAATTGGTGAGATGGCTGCCGTACTGGACGGTCGCCGTACTGGATGGTCGCCGTTTTGCAAGCTCCGACCAAGCTTTGCTATTTTGAGATTATTTTGTTGTTTATTCTTTGTCTATTTTCACGTAATGTATACGCTATTATTTCTTACATCCGAAAAAAACTCTTGAACATCAGATCAGAAGTTACTTACTCCAATTCCGGCTTCTACTTCGCCAAATTTTGGGGCTAGCCAAGAGGATGGGAGGCAAGAGAGGGGAGATTAAGGCTAACGGAAAAATGGCCACCTCTTCCATTCATTCTACTAGCGAATGTAGTCCCTTTATAATAAGATGGATGACCTCTGATCGCTGATTCGCTACCAACGGGACTCGGAATTGCAATATTCTTTGCTTTTCAGAAACATGGCTCTCAGACAAGATACCCCCCACGGCTATCCAAATCAATGGATTCTCCATTCCGCGGGCGGACAGGACAGTGGAGTTGGGGAAATCGAGGGGGGGTGGGGTTTGCCTCTTCATTAACTCCAACTGGTGTGCTAATTCCAGCACGGTGAAAGTGTTGATCCATTGTTCACCTGTATTGGAATACCTTATTGTCAAATGCCGACCCTTCTACCCCCCCGAGGGAGTTTACAGCTGTTATCGTGACTGCTGTATACATTCCACCTCAGGACAATAAAATTAATAAACTGCCGCTTAACAAACTGTACAAGGCTATAAACAAGCAGGAAACCCTACACCCAGAGGCTGCCTTTCTGGTTACTGCCGATTTTAATTCAGCGTCACTAAGACACGTGATGCCCAACTTCCATCAACACTTCTCCAACACCACAATGGGCGATAAAGTCCTAGAACACTGCTATTCTACCCACAAGCAAGCATACAAGGCCTTCCCTCGTCCGCCATTCGACAAATCAGACTCCGTACTCTTGCTTCCTGTTTACAAGCAGAAGCTGAAACAGGAAGTACCTAAGTATTCGCTCCGCTGAGAAATGGTCACCAGAAACAGAGGGTATGCTTCAGGACTGCTTTGCTTGCGCTGATTGGAATATGCTCAGAGACTCCGCCGATAGCATTGACAAGCTAACCACCTCTGTCACCGGCTTCATTAGAAAATGTATCGGTGACACTGTAACCATGGTGAGGATTCGCTGCTTCCCCAATCAAAATACCTGGATGAACACAGAGATTAAAGAGCATTGCTACCACACACAGAGCTATCGCAGACAACTCTGATGCTATGGCCGAAGACAGGAATAAGTACAAGAAGGCTCGCTATCATATTACACAGGCTCCGACGCCCGTCACATGTTTTAGGTGCTACAGTCCTTTTGCAGATTACAAGGGAAGACCCAACCATGATCTGCCCAACGATGCCTCTCTACCAGACAAACTCAATTCATTTTATGCACGCTTAGACAACAACAACATCGAGCCCGGGTGTGAGGGCCGTCATCGACCCAGAGGACTGGGTGATCTCACTCTCTGAGGCCGACATGAGAAGAGTCTTTAGTCAGGTCAACACCCGCAAGGCTGCGGGCCCCGACGGTATTCCAGGATGCATCCTCAGAGCATGCAGAGGACAGCTGGCAGGCATATTCAAGGTAATTTTCAACCTCTCCTTGTCCCAGTCTGTAATCCCCTCATGTTTTAATATGACCACAATCATCCCCGTTCCTAAGAAATCTAAGGCTTCATGCCACAATGATTACCGCCTTGTACCACTCACTTCTGTAATCATGAAGTGCTTTGAGATGCTGGTAATGGCACACATTAACTCCACCATCACAGCCCCCCAGACCCACTACAATTTGCCTGCTGCCCCAACAGATCCATAGATGACGCAATTGAGATTGCTTTCCACACTGCCTTTACCCACCTAGATAAGAATACCTTTCTGAGAATGCTTTTCACTGACTACACCTCAGCGTTCAACACCATTATTTCCTCCAAGCACATCACCAAGCTTAGGACTCTGGGTCTGAACGCCTCCCTCTGCAACTGGATCCTGGACTTGCTGATGGGCCGACCTCATGTGGTGAGGGTAGGCAACATCACCTCCACCTCGCTGACCTTTAACACAGGGGCCCCACAGGTGTGTGTGCTTAGTACCATCCTGTACTCCCTGTTCACCAACGACTATGTGACCACGGACAATTCCAACACTATTATCAAGTTCGCTGACAACATGACGGTGGTAGGCCTGATCACCGGCGATGATGAGTCAGCCTACAGGGAGGAGGTCAGTGACCTGACAGTGAGGTGGCAGAGCAACAACCTCTCCCTCAATCTCAGCAAGACCAAGTAGCTGATCGTGGACTACAGGAAACGTGTGTGTGTGGGGGGGGGGGGTCGAGCACGCCCCCTCCACATTGAAAGGGCGGCAGGGGAGCAGGTACACAGCTTCAAATGATCCAAATCACTAAAGAATAGTCCAAACACACAGTCATGTAAAAGACACAACAATGCCTCTTTCCTCTCATGAGATTAAAAAAGTTGGGCATGGGCCCTTGATTCGATTTGAAATCCTGAATAGGTTCTACAGTTGTACCATTGAGAGCATATTGACTGGCTGCATCACTGCTTGGTATGGCAATAGCCCCGCCCTCGATTGCAGGACGCTAAAGAGGGTTGTGCGGACAAACCAGTACAGTATTATCTTCTTAGGGAGCGGCAGCATAGGTGACGGTTTTGGAGAGTCTGGCGTGCCCAAAGTAAAATGCCTGCCACTCAGGCCCAGAAAATAGGATATGCACATAATTAGTACTATTGGATAGGAAACACTTTGAAGTTTATAAAAGTGTTAAAATAATGTGTGAGTATAACAGAACTGATATAGCAGGCGAAAACCCGAGGAAAATCCATCCGAATTTGCAGTTTTTTTTGTAAATGACCTTTTCTCCATTGTGCCTATTTATTTGTATTTTACCTAGGACTGAGACTGCAGTACCTATGGCTTCCACTAGATGTCAACAGTCTTTATACAAAGACTGGAAGTTCTAAGAGTAAGCAGAATGGATAGGAAGAGGAAATAGTCAGGGGACCACTTTTGTCTACAAGGTTTGACGAGATTGTGAGCGCGCCCCAGTTTTTTTTCTTTCCTATTGTTCACGTTATCGTCCGGTTGAAATATTACAGTAAATACACATAAAAGGATACCTAAGGATACATAAAAAATGATTGTTTGTAGAAAGTGTATAGGTATAATTTGAACATGTTGCGACATACGCCTAGTTTCCTGAATCGGGTCACATATGGTCTATCATATCAATGGAATATATAAATGTACTGTGAAGGTACAATGAAATCTCAGTGTAGTCTTGTACACTTATTTACACCTATAAAATCTGTTACACAAGGATATCAAGGTCTATAATTTTTCATCTGGTACATGAGATCAATGGACTAGATATGAAAAAGCTGATTAACTTCTTTGGGAGCAGCGCACGAGGTGATCGTTTTGGAGAGCCTGGCATGCCCAAAGTAAAATGCCTCCCATTCAGGTTCAGAAAATAGGATATGCACATATTTAGTACCATTGGATAGGAAACACTCTGTAGTTTCTAAAAGTGTTAACATTTTGTCTGTGAGTATAACAGAACGGATATGGCAGGCAAAAATCCGAGGATTTTCTGTACTGGAAAAAGTGATTGTGACACATTGCCTCATTTAGAACCCCTCCCTTATGAAAATGCCCATATAAGGGCATATGAATGCAGTACCTATTGCTTCCTCTGGATGTCAACAGTCTCGAGAAAGTGTTTTGATTCTGTTTAGATGCTTTTATATGGCAGAAGAAGAAGAATTAGGAAGTGGTCACACAGAATGTCAATAGAGGAAAAGGCGCGTTCCCGGCTGGCGCGCTCTGTGGTTTTTTCCTTTCTTATCGCCCAGTTTATATTCCGGTTGAACTATTACACTATTCATACATAAAAGTGTTCCTAAGGATACATTATCAATTATGTTTGATTGTTCTTGGACAAGTTTATAGGTATAAGTTGAACGAGTTCTCTTCACGTTTCAATGGACGAGTCGACGCTGTATTTTCTCATTATAACGCGCCAACCAAACGGAGATTTATGGATATAATACTTTACTTTTTCTAACAAAAGAACCATGGATTGTCTTCGTTGGACACTTGGGAAGCCCTCAGCAGAAGTTCTTCAAAAGGTAATTGATTTGTTTTCGCTGTGAAATGTGTAATGTGTGAACCGTGATGGCTTATGAATTTATGGTAATGGGAAAAATATGTGAGGTGCTATCCTCAAACAATCAAATGTGGTGCTTTCGCCGTAAAGCCTTTTTGAAATCTGACAACGCTGTGAAATTGCCAAGAAGCAGAGCTTTTGATGACTATGCAACACTTGTATATTGATGCATGTTTAATAATTCAACTTTTGGATTTTGAATTTGGCGCCTTGCATTTCACCGGGTAGTGTCGGGAGTGGCGCCCCACCGCTCCCTAAGAAGTTAAAGCTTGCTGTTAGCTAGCCAGCTGGAGTTTGTTGGCTGGCTTGCTAACGTTACTCTATGGATTGGGATTTTAGTTCATTTTTTAGCTAGCTAGTTAATGTTAACGTTACATGTCTAAGCAAAAGACACCAAGTTAAAGCTTGCTGATGGCTGGCTTGCTAGCTAACATTAACTTCTTAGGGAGCGGTGGGGCACCAAATTCAAAATCCAAAAGTTGAATTATTGAAAAACCTAAACTTGATACAGCATTAAGACGTCAGTTATTTGAGTGGCACCACAGTCTTGGAATAGGGCTTCAATATAAGAAATACAAAATATTAGGGACTGGGCATAACAGTAATCACATGGGCCATTCTATTCTAAGATAAAAAATTGGATTGGTGGAGAGCAGTGGCGGTAGGTGCCGTTTAAGATCATGCTCCAAAACATGTTGGAGCATGGCTTTATTTCAATTAAAGCATATTGGATGACTGTCATTCATTAACCAAATCAATTCAAATCCCATTTTATACACATGGTTAGCAGATGTTAATGCGAGTTCCGACCATGCAGTAGTATCTAACAAGTAATCTAACAATTTCACAACAACTACCTTATACACACAAGTGTAAAGGAATGAATACGAGTATGTACATATAAATTTATGGATGAGCGATGGCCGACCGGCATAGGCAAGATGCAGTAGATGGTATAGAGTACAGTATATACATTTGAGATGAGTAATGTAGGATATGTAAACATTATATAAAGTGACATTGTTTAAAGTGGCTAGTGATACATTTATTACATCAAATTTTGTATTATTAAAGTGGCTAGAGATTTGAGTCGATGGCTGAACGGCATAGGCAAGATGCAGTAGATGGTATAGAGTACAGTATATACATATAAGACGAGTAGTGTCGGATATGTAAACATTATATAAAGCATTGTTTAGGTATAGAGTACAGTATATACATATAAGACGAGTAGTGTCGGATATGTAAACATTATATAAAGCATTGTTTAAAGTGGCTAGTGATACATTTGTTACATCCAATTTTCAATCATTTAAAGTGGCTAGAGATTTGACTCAGTATGTTGGCAGCAGCCACTCAATGTTCGTGATGGCTGTTTAACAGTCTAATGGCCTTGAGATAGAAGCTGTTTTTCAGTCTTTTGGTCCCAGCTTTGATGCACCTGTACTGACCTCGCCTTCTGGATGATAGCGGGGTGAACAGGCAGTGGCTCGGGTGGTTGTTGTCCTTGATGATCTTTTTGGCCTTCCTGTGACATCGGGTGGTGTAGGTGTCCTGGAGGGTAGGTAGTTCACCCCCGGTGATGCGTTGTGCAGATCTCACTACCCTCTGGAGAGCCTTACGGTTGTGTGCGGAGCAGTTGCCGGACCAGGCGGTGATACAGCCCGACAGGATGCTCTCGATATTGCATCTGTAGAAGTTTGTGAGTGTTTTTGGTGACAAGCCAAATTTCTTCAGCCTCCTGAGGTTGAAGAGGCGCTGTTGCGCCTTCTTCACCACGCTGTCTGTGTGGGTGGACCATTTCAGTTTGTCCGTGATGTGTACACAGAGGAACTTAAAACTTTCCACCCTCTCCACTACTGTCCCGTCGATGTGGATAGCTGTTTCCTGAAGTCCACGATCATCTCCTTAGTTTTGTTGACGTTGAGTGAGAGGTTATTTTCCTGACACCACACTCCGAGGGCCCTCACCTCCTCCCTGTATGCCGTCTCGTCGTTGTTGGTAATCAAGCCTACCACTGTGGTGTTGTCTGCAAACTTGATGATTGAGTTGGAGGCGTGCTTGGCCACGCAGTCATGGGTGAACAGGGAGTACAGGAGAGGGCTGAGAACGCACCCTTGTGGGGCCCCAGTGTTGAGGATCAACGGGGTGGAGATGTTGTTTCCTACCCTCACCACCTGGGGCCGGCCCGTCAGAAAGTCCAGGACCCAGTTGCACTTGGCGGGGTCGAGACCTAGGGTCTCGAGCTTAATGACGAGTTTGGAGGATACTATGGTGTTAAATGCTGAGCTGTAGTCGATGAACAGCATTCTTACATAGGTATTCCTCTTGTCCAGATGGGTTAGGGCAGTGTGCAGTGTGATTGCGATTGCGTCGTCTGTGGACCTATTGGGACGGTAAGCAAATTGGAGCGGGTCTAGAGTGTCTGGTAGGATGGAGATGATGTGATCCTTGACTAGTCTCTCAAAGCACTTCATAATGACTGAAGTGAGTGCTATGGGGCGATAGTCATTTAGCTCGGTTACCTTAGCTATCTTGGGAACAGGAACAATGGTGGCCCTCTTGAAGCATGTGAGAACAGCAGACTGGGATAAGGTTTGATTAAATAAGTCCGTAAAAACACCAGCCAGCTGGTCTACGCATGCTCTGAGGCCTCGGCCAGGGATGCCATCTGGGCCGGCAGCCTTGCGAGGGTTAAAACATTTAAATGTTTTACTCACATTGGCTGCGGTGAAGGAGAGGGAGGTGAGCCCGCAGGTTTTGGTAGCGGGCCGTGTCGGTGGCACTGTATTGTCCTCAAAGCGAGCAAAGACGTTGTTTAGTTTGTCTGGGAGCAAGACATTGTGGTCCACGACGGGGCTGTTTTTCATTTTTTTAGTCCGTGATTGAAAAACCAACCAACCAAAGACCCTGCCACATATACCATCCACCCAATTCAATGTAACATTGATAGATTTAGTGTACTACATGATACTCAAAATGTTCCTATACCCATCATGAGGTTGCTACAACTTAGCCATTAATAAAATGTATAACTTAGGTGCACAGGTCAAGAGACAAATTGGAGTAATCAAGGTGAAAGACAGTGACACATTCAATACCGCCTTGCACACTCTTGCCTGCACCTAGTTTATCTAAGGAGTAATTATTAGTCCAAACAGTTGCAAACGAGAGATTCTATTTGACAAATTCAGGTAGGTTTATTCCCATTGCGTTCTGTTTGCTTCTGTTTAAGAAATGTTTTTCAACAGAATCGGTGGACTGAATACACCCCTGATCACCCATCATTTTGCTCGTTGTATAATTCCTTCTCACAATTATACGTGCTCTCCTCCTCTCACCTTTTCCCTTGACTTGTGGACAACAAAACAGCTCTCTGCAACCAGCTGAAAAAACCTCAGTCGCTGTACGTTACATCGTGACGTGTAATGGCGTAATGTACAGCATGCATAAAGCAACTAATTCTGTATTACAGCCTCTCTCCACCAGGTGTAGCACTTACCTAACCATTTAAAAACAAGAAAGGGACAGGGACATTGCAAGGGGGGATACCCTTACTCTGTCATGATTCTCAAAAGCCGCTGTTTACTTCTGAAGACTCACTTTAGCACCGCCCTAAAAGCCCGATTCAAATTCCACACAAACCTTCAAATTGTTATGTAATGACACATTATATAAATTCTTTATAGTGTTTTATTTACATTTTAGAGGTGTTAGGGTGATAAGTTGGACAGATCGAGTGAAAAAAGCCGTTTCCCCACACGACATCTCACCTTCTCACTATCACGCAATAAAGTCAAAGTCACCATTATTAGTCAGTTGTACAACCGAATGCCTTCAACTGAAATGTGTCTTCCGCATTTAACCCAACCCCTCTGAATCAGAGAGGTGCGGGGGGGCTGCCTTAATCGACATCCACGTCTTCGGCGCCCGGGGAACAGTGGGTTAACTGCCTTGTTCAGGGGCAGAACGACAGATTTTTACCTTGTCAGCTCGGGGATTCGAACTTGCAACCCTCCGGAATCATGCAGAGATCGGCATCATGAAGGTCTCATCATTGATTTTGTTGGAAAGGGGAGAAATTGTGCTTAACATTAGTATTAGTATTACGTTTTTGGGGCGACAAAATAAGGTCAATTGTACGGACCAGCGCAATGTACAAAAGTGAGTGAGTTTACGTTAGACAACATCATAGTCAACTACTAGAACTTACGTGTTAATAAACCTTCTGTAATCACAAAGCAAAGTGTACAGCAAGCAGTTTAGTAGTTACACTGGCGGGCCCCGGTGGCAATAAATTAATACGACAGTCAGCTTGCCTTGATTTGGAATAGTTCCGGTGTTGGATAGCCATAGGCAGTTAGCTAACATAAATAGCATTCCACTCTGTTCAAGCCGGGTGTTTGAGTAGGCTAAATTAGCAAGCTGCATTAGCTAGCTAAGTAGGTAAAAGTGAAAGATAAAAATATATAGCTAGCTCTCTCTCTGCTGCTTCTCCCTAATTTTTTAAGAAAATAATTTGTTAAAAACTGTTCAACTATTGGCTTTGTCTCTCTTTGTGCAACTACTCACCACATTCAATGCCCTGCAGTGCTAGCTAGCTGTAGCTTATGCTTTCTGTGCTAGATTAATTCTCTGATACTTTCAATCATGACAGTTCATGCTGCAATAGGTTGGAAGTCGTCATAATTACTGTGTAAGTCTATGGAAGGGGGTGAGAACCATGAGCCTCTTATGTTTTTTATTGAAGTCAATGTATCCAGAGGAGGACGGAAACTAGCTCTCCTCGGCTACACCATGGTGCTTCCCCAGAGATTGCTGTTGACGCTACTGTAGAACTTCATTACAAAACAGTGTGCTTTAATCAGTTATTTGGTGACATGTGAATGTCACACCCTGATCTGTTTCACCTGTCTTTGTGCTTGTCTCCACCCCCCTCCAGGTGTCGCCCTTCTTCCTCATTATCCCCAGTATATTTATACATGTGTTGTCTGTTGCCAGGTCATCTTGTCAGGCCTTACCAGCATGTTTCGCGTCTCCCTGGTTTCTCAAGTTCTGTTCCCTAGTTTCCCCGGTTCTGATCATTCTGCCTGCCTTTACCCCAGCCTGCATGCCGTTCTGTACCTGACTGACTCTGACCCGTTTACGAACCTCTGCTTGCCTTTGACCTGCCTTTTCCCTGGCCCCTGTTTGGGTCAATAAACGTCTGTGACTCTAGCTGTCTGCATCTGGGTCTTATCCTGAGGTCTGATAGTGAATATATTGGTAAATATTTATCTAAACAGGATAACATTGTTAATTCACAGAGTAGGATTTTCCTCCCCTTCCTCCTCTGAGGAGCCTCCAATGGAGAGTCAATTCTGAAAGAGTCGATTCCTCAAATCCTTGACTACCGAGAGTTGGAGTCGACTACAAAAATCCTTGTAATTTTTTTTTTTGCCTAGGCAGCGAGTCTGACATAGGCTACTGATTAGCCTTGAATATTTTGCTTAGTAGAGATTGTCAGACGGCTACAAAGGCATTGCTAATCAATTACCCAGTTCAATAGGGTGCGTGCACACACTCTGACATTGCAGCTGTAGCAAACATTTGCAAATTTTGGTCCGTTTTGTCATTTGACATGGTCATAGGTTGGTTGTTCTTTACTCAGATCACCACATCATTAATGATAACTGGTAAACTATAAACCTTAAATGGTATATAAAAACCCTGAATTGTTAGGGATAGGCGTTCTGTCAACGGGACAGTTGATTTTAGAGAAACAACAAATGTTAGTACATATAAGTGTCTTATATCGACTGAAAGCTTAAATTCTTGTTAATATAACTGCACTGTCCAATTTACAGTAGCTATTACTGTGAGAAAATGCCATGCTATTGTTTGAGAAGAGCGCCTAACAATAAAACACTTTTTTCATCGCATTAGGTTTGATAAAATCACCTCTGAAGGTGAAATGTGTACTTACAATCTGAAATCTTGCTTTGATTTATCATCCAACGGGTTCCAGAGATAACATGAAGTGTAGTTTGTTAGATAAAATCATTCATATCCTAAAAAGGTCTATATAGAATGCACGATTGATTTTGTATTTCCAGTTGTTCAATTTGCAAAGAAAGGAATCTGTGAAAATCTAACCCGAAACGTTGTTTCAACCAGTCAAATTACGTTTGTATGTATTCCTCAGAGATCCTAGAACGTAACCAGACTTCACTATATCATTAGGGGTGTATTATATTCTATAGGACACCAAATTTGGTCAGAGTGCGACGCCTTCATGGCATGCCGATGACGCGGGTGGTCTTCAATTGATCGACTCTAACTTTGTCAAATAAGCACCAATCGGGGTCAAACAAAGCTAGCTAGATAGCGAATGAGCTGGGCTTTACGGGAGTAAACCTTGTATCTGTTGCAAAATTTAGCTGCTAACCTTGTGTGACAGCATGCCTTTTCCTTTAGGACAAAAATTATAAGAATATTCAGTTATGAAGTTATGAAAACTGATTGTTGAACTTATAATATGGCTACTAATAGTGTAAAATCTAAATCAAAGTGCAAGTATACAGATTTGACGATATTCTTGCAGAAAAATGTAGTATGAACGCAAATTTCTACACGAGTTTCCCAAATGTACCTGGGTGACTTCACACTAAATGTCATGAAGTTTGCACATACTTCAAGTTATCCGTATGAAACCTTGCACACACACTGCTGCCATCTTGTGAACACTATCGGAATTACAACCAGAGTCATGGCTAGAAGTGGGACCTTTCTGTTGCATTTCAAAGATGGTGGTAGAAAAAACTAATGTTTTTCTTCTTTGTATTTCCTTCTACCAGATCTACTGTGTTACATTCTCCTACATTCAATTCCCATTTCCACAATCATCAAAGTGTTTCCTTTCAAATGGTACCACGAATATGCATATCCTTGCTTCAGGGCCTGAGCTACTGTCAGCTAGATTTGGGTATGTCAATTTAGACGAAAATTTAAAAAAAGGGGTTATCCCTAAGAAAACAGAACATCAGTGATAGCAGAAATAGTCAAGCCAAAACCAACAGTTTCCATTCAGAAGACTGAAAAGATATAGTCACTGGCCTCTTATGTTAACCATTTCTCTATTCAACTTTTTCAGACATGGTTTATAGACTTATGTTTTAGCATCATCTTGTGGAGAAAGACACAGGGGAGCAATGTGAGTATTAAATGAGCAGTATGGGTTTGGAACATGGAGTTCTACAGTACATAAAAAGTTAGGAGGACCTTGAACAAGGGTACACATAGAATGTATCACTTAGCTGACTAGTATTGATAAATATGGTACAAAGAAAATAATGTTTGAATTCAGAGAGTGAATGGATGCTCACTACTTGTGTTCACTACTTCCCAGAAGTGTTCATTACTTCCCACAAGCACTGAATACGATGAGACACCCTGGTCATGGAACAATTGGGAATGACTGAAGGAAAATAGTGTCTCTGTCTGAATTTAAGTCTATCATTAATGCAAAGATTGTGGACACGTAATTGCTTTCCAATTTTGCTAATTTATTTTTATTGCAGTCTTAGTGGCAGGGCAGAAATTGTACCAGGATATATCATGGACTAAGACAGATGGAGAGGCTGTCTCCTGCAGCAACAAAGACAATGATCAGTGTACAAGGTATGTCTACTGGTACCAGAAGAAGGAGGGAGAACCTTTTACCTTAATTCTCAAGCTGTGAATGAATCAAGCTGTGAATTAATACAAAATATAGTATTTTGCACCACAGGATGTGACATAATCAGGGGATCTGTTTGAGACGACACACCCCAGCTGTTTTTTCACCTCTCATCTTCATAATCGACTATATAACCCAAATCATACTTCAGAAATGATTTGTGGAATCAGTTTGATTTTCAGTGATTAATTTCTTATTCTTAGTAATATTGTTCAATGTTACATAGAACACGTAGCTTTTGATTTTCCCAATTCTTAAGCATATATTCACTGAACATGGACAGTGGTATAATAATATTCTCTCTTTTTCTGGGTAAGTGATTCATCCAACCTGAATCCAACTGGTATCTAATATTTGAATGGAATAATTCTACTGTGAGTTATTTAGTGATCCACTTCTGTTTTACAGTGGCTGCTTCAGGACAACTGTTGCAACAGGACCAGATTTTAAAGACTAGGAGAGAGAAACAGAGTGTCTCCTTCAGCTGCAAAGTTACTGGTGTGTGTTCGGGTAACACAGTCCACTGGTACCAGAAGAGAGAGCCTGAAGCCTTTACACGGATTTTATACAATGTTTTGAATAGCAATTCTTTCACCCCTGATACCACTCATCCTCAGACGGCAGATTTCTCTGCCGTGGGTAACTCTGACTCCAGTGAGCTGAAGATCCCGTCAGTTAATGTGGCCCATTCTGCCACCTACTACTGTGCCTGCTGGGACTCGTCAATCCACAGTGAGAACTGATCCACATACCCTGTACAAAAACTCTGTGGTTTTAACGAAGCTTTGAATTCATGAAAAGGTTTCTGCACCACAGGAAGTGACATAATCAGAGGTTAGATTGGTTAGATTGTCTTCTTCTTCAAATCCAAAGTGAAATGCTATTCTTAAAGGAATGATAAATACATAGTTGAGATGTCTTGCCAATGAGCAAACAGTGTATAAGTTGCATCTTCCTGATGTGTCCTGTATTCGGATGTTGTGTGCAGAGGTTGGGCAGAGGTTTGTGTGCAATTTAGGTACGTTGTGAATCTAGAACGGCTAAAAGGTATTTTCATTCATAGTGGAAGCAGAGTTGAAATGCCCAGTGATAGGTTGGTCCTGGCTGACGATACCCATCGATATGATTTTATTTCAGGTACATAACACAGATACTAAGCAGAATCTACCGCTCATCCAAAACAGATTTGCTTTTGTGATCAAGTTATGGTTTTTGGGTCAAATAAAATACAAATTACAAACCAACTGACCTTAAGCAAATTCACATTTATCCCCCCACCCCCTCCCGTTCCCACCCACAGGACCAGTACATACAGTACCAGTCAAAAGTTTGGACACCTATTCATTCAAGGGTTTTTCTTCATTTTTACTATTTCTACATTGTAGAATAATCATGAATACATCAAAGCTATGAAATAACACATATGGAATCACGTAGTAACCATGATTCCAAGGGTGTGAAAAGCTCTTATCAAGGCAAAGAGTGTCAACTTTGAAGAAGCTAAAATACATTTTGATATGTTTAACACTTTTTTGGTTGCTACATGATTCCATATGTGTTATTTCATAGTGTTGATGTCTTCACTGTTATTCTACAATGTAGAAAATAGTAAAAAATAAAGAACAACCCTGGTATGAGTAGGTGTGTCCAAACATTTGAATGGTACTGTATGTTGAAGTGATCATTTTAAGTGTTGTAGTCCAGTTTTGTAGTCCATATTCTCAGATGTTGCACCATGAAGTCAAATCAAATCAAATTTATTTATAAAGCCCTTCTTACATCAGCTGATGTCACAGAGTGCTGTACAGAAACCCAGCCTAAAACCCCAAACAGCAAGCAATGCAGGTGTAAAAGCATGGTGGCTAGGAAAAACTCCCTAGAAAGGCCAAAACCTAGGAAGAAACCTAGAGAGGAACCAGGCTGTGAGGGGTGGCCAGTCCTCTTCTGGCTGTGCCGGGTGCAGATTATAACAGAACATGGACAAGATTTTAAAATGTTCATAAAACAGGCAGAACAGTTGAAACTGGAGAAGCAGCACGGCCAGGTAGACTCGGGACATCAAGGAGTCATCAGGCCAGGTAGGCCTTGAGGAATGGTCCTAATGCTCAGGTCCTCTGAGAGAGAGAGAGAGA
>QNTS01003184.1:146453-163957 GCA_003317085.1 Hucho hucho
TACAAATATTTAGTCATAAAACATATAATCCATAACAGCCATTACCTGTTTACCCAACTTCCATGCAGAAGGTCAGTACAGATGCATCAAAGCTGGGACAGAGAGATTGAAAAACCGCTTCCATCTTAAGGCCATCAGATTGTTAAACAGCCACCACTAGCACAGAGAGGTGGCTGCCTACCTACAGACTTGATATCATTGGCTGCTTTAATAAATGGAACACTAGTCTTTTAATAATGCCACTTTAAGAATGTTTACATATCTCACATTACTCATGTCATAACTATTTACTGTATACCTTATCCTTCACTATCTATTCTTTACTATCTATTGCACCTTAGTCGCTCTGTCACTGATTATCCATATATTTTATACTTATATATTTTCATCCCATTCCTTTACTAGATTGTGTGTATTAGCTTTTGTTGTGGAATTTGTTAGATATTAGGTTTTGTTGTGGAATTGTTAGATAGTGCTGCACTGTCGAATCTAGAAGCATAAGCATTTCGCTAAACATCTGCTAACCATGTGTATGTGACCAATAAAATTGTATTTTATTCTTTAGGGCGGCAAGCAAAATCCTTCTATGACTGTATGTAAGGTTCAGCGAAGAGTCATCATTAAGAGATAGCATATTGGGCAGACATGAGATGGGTTTAGACAAAATGCCTGATAAGGATGATTGCCAAAAGGAGAAGACCTCTGGGCACTCCCAGTCCATATGAATGAATGTGCCAGGAGTATCCTGGGAAAGAGCATACAGACGGGGGTTCAGTTCATGTTAATCTGAATATGTTTTGGAGTCGCATAACTCATATGGGCAAAAGTATTGTGGCTGATTTTGGTTTCTTGATGAGAATATAATATTGGACCAGTACTCCAGTTAATATCTGCTGCTGGTATGTCTTTGTTCCATTTTGAATTCCAACCCTTTGACTTTTTCCACATTTTGTTACATTACAGCCTTATTCTAAAATGCATTAACCTTTTCACATTTGAGTTCTGAATATCTCTAATGGTTGCCCCAGTGTGAGTTGTTTTATGCACGTGATGTCAGAATGCGCTCACTGTTCNTAAAAGTGTTTTTTCACGCGAGAGCTCTGATTTACAAAGGTGTACACATTCTTTAATATTGTACAAGTTTGAAATACAAAAGATACAAATGCCCCTCCCTCTCTAGGAAATTTCTCACAGTACTCATTCATTCCTTATCACAATCTTTGCAACATAAGTCAACCTTGGACAGCTCCTAACAGTCCCTCCCGTCCCGAGGACCAGAAGCCTTCCCACATATGTCTGATTAGAACTAAGAATGCTTTGTTCTCACAGACTCCTTCTCGCAAGTCGTACCATCCTGTTCCACTCTCCACACAATATTCATTTCTAGACACACACACATCAATTGAATTACCATTTGTCTTATAACCCTATCTCTATTGCATACATTTTCAGTACAAACATTTAGTCATAAAACATATAATCCATAACAATCCACCCTTTTGACAAAATTTTTACACACAATCACCCATCTATATTGATTAGAATTAACAATGACACCACCCCAAATAAAAACAAAACCTATAAGGAAATAACACCACATCTATTTTGATTAGAATTATCATTGCCACCCAAAACGATTAAACAAAACCAATACATGTATTTACATCTGATCCTCATCAATTACTGTTCTAGGCCTATATCCTATATACAGCACATTATTCCCCCAACATTCTGCAGACGCCACCTTTTCAGCCAATAACACATCTAGAGCCAACCTATTTTGCCAGGTCATGAGGGAGGTGGCGGATAATTGCTCAGAGATTCCCATCACTGCATCTTATTCACACATCCTTGTTGATTATAATACATATAATTGATCCAATCAAATTTTTAGTTATCGTTACCCACCAGAAGAACGTAGTGATAAAACCCTCCCCAATCTGATTCATAGCTTTATACTCGTCTGGAACTTCTCTGGTGATGCCTATGACATCCATCCAAATAGAACTGCCTCCATTAGAACCTAGATTTCTCCTTTTCCTAGTTATCCCGTTCAGAACTGGCCTCTGATGTCTAATCCTAACTGGTTGGACCAATAATACCGGAACACGAGTGCCCCTTCACTCTTTAGGTAATGCCTGTCGTAGGCCTCCTTTATTGGTACAAGCCCACCACACATCAGTTATAGGAGCTGTGATGTTGAGAATGTTCTCCTATACTTCTGAACCTGAATCAGTCACATTAACAGACTTACATCTATTGAGATCCACTACAAGACCTGGGTCTTTCGTGAATTTGGTCTCTACCGACTGGATTAGTGAAAAATCGTGTCCATAATCATCAGTGTAAGCCCAATACCTTCATTCCGTGTCTATTTCTGTGACTCTTTGGAGGGTTACTGCTACATCTACTCTACAGTCATTAATATCCAACTTTGTTTAAAACTCCATCGAGATCACTTTCGGTTCACATACCCCGGTCCCCAAGTATGTTTAATTACATATGCCAGGAACAAAATGAAGTGAGTCCCAAACAGAAATATAAAAGGTATCACTAAGTCCTGAATAATCTTATACAATTTATTATGCACCCATATTCCTGCTCTATTAGGGAAATGTTTAATATTTACCTTAAATCTCACATAATCACCTATTTGGACTCCTTCTTTATATCCTTCTTATTCATGAGGGGTCGGATATTATATAACTAGTCTTTTACTTCTTAAACCTGTCAGCGACATATCATTTATACTGGAAGTGTTGAATCAGGATTTATAAAAAATCTAAACTATGATGCAGCTCAAGGTTCCCCATATCCCAAAAACCGTCAACCCTCTCCTGCCCTTAGCCAGTCTGCTAGGTACCACCCCATACTCACACCTCTAGGGAACACACTACAGTGATGATAGGTCGGGGTAGGAAATCTTCGTTAACAGAAGCGACCCCCAGACCCTATCTTCCAGTTCTGCTCTCTAACTCTGCGTGTGTTCCACGGTGTTTGTATGTGTTCCTACCTTTTTGCAGTGGGTAACGTTGACCCAGGTTGCTCTTTCTGATATTCTAATGGTAAAGGCCGCGACCAACATAACGTGGTAGGGACCTTCCCAATGGGGCTGTTTCCAGTCCTTTTTCTTCAGAGACTGGACCCACACCCAGTCACCTGGCTGTTACCAGGTTAATTTTCAAATATAGTTCAAACAAACCCATTTCTGCTTTTTACAGGGAGGCCACTTTAATTACTTATTATATCCTCCTCCCATGTGTCAATTCGATGCATTTATTTAGAATTTAGAAAAACAGAGCCTGAAGTTTTTCTTGAGTCGCATGGTTCTTAGTACTTTACCATAGCTACAACTCCTCGTGTTTCTGCTCTACCACATAGCATACATATTTTATCAACATTGAACCTCAAATCTTAACTTTTAGCGATGGTTTGAATGTGGCGAAATACAACGTTTGACTCCATAAAACATTACTTAGTCATGCTCTCGCCCATTTTAATGTTAATATCCACTAATGAACAAAGTTAATTCAAACTTTCTAAATCATAATTCCTACAATTTTTCCCACACGGTGGTCAAACACCTAAGCTAATCGTGGCTAACTGATTTAGCTAACGTTATTTCCAGATACAAGAAAATACATCTTCAACCTACTCACCTCGCAAAGCTAGTTAGGTTCCTCACTTATCATTTAAACACGTCAAATTATGTTATTTCCCTTAAATGTACTTACCCCAACAATATTCGAAACAAATAGCATTCGTGAACTCTATAATTATTCTGCACACTGGTATATCCAATCTAGTGCTTTCGAACTCCAACCAAAATAACCTTAACGACATTACTCAGCATCCCATTTTACACTATCCATTCTCAAAATAGTTCTATGAGCGTAATAACGGTAATAGAAGCGCTAAATTCAATACACTTATTGAGCTTCTTCTTCTGGTTCTATGTTTTTCTTCCAATTCATAATTATTTAATTTGAATTCTCCTGTTAATAGGGTAACTTTGCCTTACCATATCTAGTTTACTCGTTCATCTTCGAGACGAATTGGTAAAATTGACGTGCACTTCTTTTAGCAACTCCATGGTTTTACAATAACTATTTCCACACTTCTACCTATTTTCCTGTGATATTCATAATCCTTCCTTGCTTCTTAGTTTGAACTATATTATTTCCTATTTTTTCCTTCGTAGTTTTATCTGTTTTAAACTCAATTCTAGCTTTTCTACATCCAGATGTCCATCAAATTCATATCCTCCTTTTCCACCTTGGACCATCTCCCATCTCCCGTAAGTTCGGGAACCTCTTTTGAGGATTTACTACCCATTATTAATAAAAACCTTATATCTATGTTTTTTTTTTTTACGTAATGTGTATGTCACTACCCCCTATGTGTGTGCTAGGCTAACCCTCTATGTTCCCAATATGTGTATCTATATTAGGTCTCCATGATCTATGTGTGTGGTTCTTAATGTTATCAAATGACTCTAATTATGTGTATTCCCACACCCTATGTGATATGTAATCTACTATGTGGGATTCTCCGGTCTGGAAACTTTATCTATAGAGGTGGCTTTCAATCGGACATTAGGTCTCACCCGTTTACAACTATAAGCTATTTTCCAGGGGTCGTAAAGCCCTAGTTAACCACCTATTTTTCTGTTGTTTCTTGGGACTCAGTTGACGTTAATATCTTCTATCTCCCACTGCTATATTAGGTCTTCCGGAAACTTTATCTATAGAGGTGACTGTCGATTGGACATTAGATCTCACCCATATACAACTATAAACTATTTTCCAGGGGTCGTAAAGCCCTAGTTAACAGCCTATTTTTCTGTTGTTTCTTGGGACTGTTGAAGTTAATATCTCATATCTCACTCCGCTATATTAGGTTTCCCTCTCCTCCTGTTTTGGACTTTATTTCAGTGACCAGTCTGTAGCATTGATGGGGTTATCGTGTTCGCATAGAATCACCGTCTATCTCACCAAACCTAGTTTATATCCTCACATAAGGACTTTATTTAGGTATGTTTATTGAATTATCGACAGAGGCTAATTTACCATTTAGGTTATCCTATTCACAAAACCACCATCTTTACACAGAGCACCTATTAAATATCCCGGCTTAATAATAATGCAAAGTCCGGATCTATTAAGATAGTTTTATTTATGGCAGCACCTTACCTCAGGTCATTTCGGACCTGTCGCATCGCTCGTTTAAAGTTAACTTTTGGCTACTTTCAAAGTAGAAACTAGTAAATTTGTTAAGAATGATTAAGTTCCTATTTTTGCTAAACTCCAAACACGTTAGAACCAAAATAAACTCATATTTTTGCGAAATTCTAAACACGTTAGAACCAAAATAAACTCATATTTTTGAGAAATTCCAAACATTTTAGAACCAAAATAGAAATATCTCAAATCATGCCCCCCAAATCCGTGAATAAAGACTCTACTGACCTGTCTTGTAGACTGGGAAAAGCAATGTCGGTTGGATCTCGTCACCGTCTCTGTCGTTCTTAGATATTCACCGGCCAGCAATAGTTCCCCAATGTCAGGGGGCAGGTCTTTCATCTTACGGATGCGATCATCCGCCCGTGCACGGCATTCGGCATGTTATCTTTGGACGACAGACACAGGTATTGAGATCCGGCTCGAAAGGACCAAATTGTTATGGAAATTTTGTTGTCAATGTTCACAAACTGAACTTCAATTAAACAACTCTGTCTGTTACCCAGTATTTGTAAGACACTGGTTGAAATGAGACAGAGGCCCAATGTAAAAGTGTTTATTCACACGAGAGCTCTGATTTGCAAAGGTGTACACAGTATTTTATATTGTACAAGTTTGAAATACAAAAGATACAAATGCCCCACCCTCTAGGAAATAGTGTTTTCCCACAGTACCCATTCATTCCTTATCACAATCTTTGCAGCATAAGTCAACCTTGGACAGCTCCTAACAGTCCCTCCCGTCCCAAGGACCAGAAGCCTTCCCACATATGTCTGATTAGAACTAAGAATGCTTTGTTCTCACAGACTCCTTCTCGCAAGTCGTACCATCCTGTTCCACTCTCCACACAATATTAATTTCTAGACACACACACATCAATTGAATTACCATTTGTCTTATAACCCTATGTCTATTGCATACATTTTCATTACAAATATTTAGTCATAAAACATATAATCCATAACAGCCATTACCTGTTTACCCAACTTCCATGCAGAAGGTCAGTACAGATGCATCAAAGCTGGGACAGAGAGATTGAAAAACCGCTTCCATCTTAAGGCCATCAGATTGTTAAACAGCCACCACTAGCACAGAGAGGTGGCTGCCTACCTACAGACTTGATATCATTGGCTGCTTTAATAAATGGAACACTAGTCTTTTAATAATGCCACTTTAAGAATGTTTACATATCTCACATTACTCATGTCATAACTATTTACTGTATACCTTATCCTTCACTATCTATTCTTTACTATCTATTGCACCTTAGTCGCTCTGTCACTGATTATCCATATATTTTATACTTATATATTTTCATCCCATTCCTTTACTAGATTGTGTGTATTAGCTTTTGTTGTGGAATTTGTTAGATATTAGGTTTTGTTGTGGAATTGTTAGATAGTGCTGCACTGTCGAATCTAGAAGCATAAGCATTTCGCTAAACATCTGCTAACCATGTGTATGTGACCAATAAAATTGTATTTTATTCTTTAGGGCGGCAAGCAAAATCCTTCTATGACTGTATGTAAGGTTCAGCGAAGAGTCATCATTAAGAGATAGCATATTGGGCAGACATGAGATGGGTTTAGACAAAATGCCTGATAAGGATGATTGCCAAAAGGAGAAGACCTCTGGGCACTCCCAGTCCATATGAATGAATGTGCCAGGAGTATCCTGGGAAAGAGCATACAGACGGGGGTTCAGTTCATGTTAATCTGAATATGTTTTGGAGTCGCATAACTCATATGGGCAAAAGTATTGTGGCTGATTTTGGTTTCTTGATGAGAATATAATATTGGACCAGTACTCCAGTTAATATCTGCTGCTGGTATGTCTTTGTTCCATTTTGAATTCCAACCCTTTGACTTTTTCCACATTTTGTTACATTACAGCCTTATTCTAAAATGCATTAACCTTTTCACATTTGAGTTCTGAATATCTCTAATGGTTGCCCCAGTGTGAGTTGTTTTATGCACGTGATGTCAGAATGCGCTCACTGTTCCAACATGTGATTGTTACGCTATAGGACCTGTTAACACACGCTGCCTGCTAATTATCTATAGGCTATGTTTCAACTTGTCAGTTTCAAATTATTTTCTAATAAGTTGTATGTTCTAACAACAGTTTGAATTCAGTTGTGTTCCGCCTCCTCATTACTTCACATACTGTAGAAATAGCCCATTTCAGTGTTGTGGACAATTTATGTTTGAAGCTTTACTAAGCCGGACAAAACATCCCTCTTTGAGGAGAGCACTTCTCAACTTTTNAAACTACCCACCATTGGATTACTTTAGATTTCTAGAAAAGTGTTTTACTCAATTATTTCGATCAATGTTGAGCTCAACCGTGATGTGATGAATTATAAATAGTAATTGCTATTAGCTAATTTATGTTGTGGTTTTTGTCAGCAGAGAGTTCTCTAAATAACCCACTTGTGTTACGTCACTCTTTCCTCAGTTAGCGCTAGGTCTAATGTAGCCTATATTTTCTGATTTGGATGATTGTGTATGCTGTCGCTACTTCTGTGAATGTCTGAACATTGCATCCCAAAATAAACTGGTCTCATTCAGGACTGTGTTTGTGAAAAATGTTTCTGTGAAAAAAAACAATTTGGCTAGCTCAAATGCTGACTGTTGCATCAATCGAAACTGTATGTTCTAAATAAACATTCTAATCAAACCGATTTGATCGTACACTGCACGGACCACTGTAGAATGATCACACCCGTTTGTTGGTACGTGTGAAAAGGTTAAATTGTTTTTTTGCCTCGATCTAAACACATTACCCCATAATGACAAAATAAAGACTGGTTTTTGGAAATGTTTGCAAATGTATTTAAAAAACAACTGAAATATTAAATTTACATAACTATGCAGACCCTTTACTCAGAACTTTCTTGAAGCACCTTTGGCTGCGATTACAGCCTCAAGTCTTTTGGGGTATGACGCTACAAGCTTGGTACAACTGTATTTGGGGAGTTTCTCCCATTCTTCTCTGTAGATCCTCTCAAGCTCTGTCCCGTTGGAAGGTGAACCTTTGCCCCAGTCTAAGGATCTGAGCGCTCTGGAGCAGGTTTTCATCAAGGATCTCTCTGTACTTTGCTCCGTCTATCTTTCCCTCGATCCCCACAGCATCATGCTGCCACCACCATGCATCACCGTAGGGATGGAGCCAGTTTTCCTCCAGATGTGAAGCTTGGCATTCAGGCCAAAGAGTTCAATCTTGGTTTCATCAGGCCAGTGAATCTTGTTTCTCATTGCCTGAGAGTCCTTTAGGTGCCTTTTATGGCAAATTCCAAGCGGGCTGTCATGTGTATTTTACTGAGAAGTGGCTTCCATCTGGCCTCTCCACCGTAAAGGCCTGATGCTGGAGTGCTGAAGAGATAATTGTCCTTCTGGAAGGTTCTCCCATCTCCACAGAGGAACTCTGAAGTTCTGTTATAGTGACCATCGGGTTCTTGATCACCATCCTGACCAAGGCCCTTCTCCCCTGATTGCTCAGTTTGGCCAGGCAGACAGATCTAGGAAGTCTTGTAGTCTTGGTGGTTCCAATGCTGCATACATTTTTTGGTACCGTTCCCCAGATCTGTGCCTAGACACAATCATGTCTCTGAGCTCTACGGCAATTATTTTGATCTCATGGCTTGATTTTTTGCTCTGACATGCACTGTCAACTGTGGGACCTTCTATAGACAGGTGTGTGCCATTCCAAACCATGTCCAATCAATTGAATTTACCACAGGTAGACTCAAATTAATTTGTAGAAACATCTCAAGGATGATCAATGCAAACAGGATAAATCTGATCTCAATTTTGAGTCTCATAACAAAGGGTCTGAATACTTATGTAAATTTGTTATTTCTGTTTTTATTTTTGTATGAATTTGCACCAAAAAATTATGAGCCGTCCTAAAACCAGCAGACTCCACTGTTCTAGATCCAGAAACATGACTCCTTTGCCTGCGTGTGTCATTGTAGCAGAACTGTGTCCTGTGAACTTTATCCCACCCAAGGGATTAGACATTATGCTGGATTTCAAGCAGATGACTCATGAGGAGATTAATGGAAGTTTAATTATGAGAACACTCTTCCCACAGCTTTGCTATTCTGTGAACTGTTTCTTTGGAATGACACTTTCATCAGGTCACCTCTCCCATCATCTGCTGATTACACATTGTTACACCATATAATGTGATTTCAGCAAAGATCTTTGGTTACAGGATAGGTCCTGTTTGGTGTAGCACAGAGAGTTTTAGACCAGCCTTAGAGATGCCATCCTCCTCCTCGATTCCAGAAAACAGGAGTCTCATAAAATGAATGTGTCCCATTTCAGGGAGTCAGTTTGAATTTAGAAAATTATCCTTTATTATAATAAACACTTTTTTTGCTTCATAAAGTAATCCAACAATATCTGCGCTGCCATCGTGTCTATTTCAAGTCTTCTCAATCATTGATCGAGACAGGTCTCTGTCATCATGACATGGAGCACTTTGGGGTGGACAAACATTTGTCTCAATCAATGAGAGAAGACTTGAAATAGACATTTCGGCAAAAATATTTTTGGTAAATCACATTATCTGGTGTAACAATCTGTATGTACAGTTCTCTGCACTTGTGTGTGTCTACACCTGAGACACACTCGTTGACACTTAACTTCTTAGGGAGCGGCTCCCGAGGTGACGGTTTTGGAGAGTCTGGCGTGCCCAAAGTAAAATGCCTCCCACTCAGGCCCAGAAAATAGGATATGCACATAATTAGTACTTGTGGACAGGAAACACTCTGACGTTTCTATGAGTGTTAAAATATTGTCTGTGAGTATAACAGAACTGATATAACAGGCAAAAACCCGAGGAATTTCTGTCCTGGAAAAAGTGTTTTTGACACATTGCCACATTTTGAACCCCTCCCTATTGAAAACAGACATATATGGCAGTAAGATTGCAGTACCAATTGCTTCCACTGGATGCCAACAGTCTCTAGACAGTGTTTGATGATGTTTAGTTGCTCTGGATGGTAATAGAAGAAGAATTTCGAACTGGTCATCGGATGTAAACAGAAAAGGATTCGCGTTCACGGGCTCGCGCGCGCTGTGGTTTTTTCATTATTATCGTCCAGTTTATAATCCGGTTTAAATATTATAGTAAATATACATAAAAGTGTTCCTAAGGATACATTATCAATGATGTTTGATTGTTCTTGGACAAGTGTATAGGTATAGGTTGAACGCGTTCTCTTCACGGTTCAATGGGCGAGTGGACGCTGTATTTTATGAATATAATGCACCAACCAAACAAAAGAACCATTGGATGTCTTCGTTGGACACTTGGGAAGCCCTCAGCAGAAGTTCTTCAAAAGGTAAGGGATTTGTTTTCGCTGTGAAATGTGTTTTGTGTGGTCCGCGATGGTTTATGAATTTATGCTAATGGTAAAATATTGGAGGTGCTACCCTCAAACAATCAAATGTTGTGCTTTCGCTGTAAAAACGTTTTGAAATCTGACAACACTGTGATATTGCCAAGAAGCAGAGCTTTTGATGACTATGCAACACTTGTATATTGATGAATGTTTAATAATTCAACTTTTGGATTTTGAATTTGGCGCCTTGCATTTCACCGGGTAGTGTTGGGAGTGCCCCACCACTCCCTAAGCGCCCCACCACTCCCTAAGTAGTTAACTGTACTACACATACTATTACTCTGTATGTTACTTTCACCCTACGCTTCTCCCTCTGTCACAAATGCCATGGTTGCCCTTAGTTTGAAGATGTAATCCAGAGACTGGTGTTTTATACAACAGCCTTCCTTGTTCTCTTTTCGACTCCCTCCACATTTGCAATCAAACACCAGAATTTCTACTTATCAGTCTCTGCTTCCACCGGGCATTCCACTGATTTCAAAACTCGGTCAACTTATTCCGTAACAACACTGTTGATCGCCTTTTTTTCCCCATCACTGTCATTAGAAGACTCTAAAATGTCTGGTTCAATGAACATGTCTTTACCTAAATCAGGGATTTAATCATCGTCTGATTCATTTTCAGAGTCAGAGAGAGCACGATCGTCTTCCAGAAAGTAGCCCATCACAAATTTTTCAATGTTCATGGGCAGCTCCCGGGCTTCGAGCTCGTCTTTAATTACCTCCGACAACCCGTGAAGAAACGCGTCGAACAGGGCTTCCGGGTCCCAGGCACTCTCAGCCGCTAACTTGCGAAAATCCATTACGTAGCCACAATGACTGAGATGATGGCTGCTTTTCCCTTGATGGCTTCAGGGTCTTGGGATGTTCCCTCCTGAGAAAGAACATGAACATATAATTATCATGCCACAATAAACTCTTATGAAAACACACAAGTAGTTCCTCCCCTCCTTTATTTTGGGTCAAAGAATATTTGAACAACCTCGCACACAAACACAACCCACCGTGCCATTTATGAAGACTCCAAAGTCATCCTCTTTGAATATTGCTGGAAGACATCTGTGGACAACAGTTTGATCGGTGTTCACATAACGTGGTTGCTACAGAGAAACATTACAAACATGAACAATGTATCTGTGTAAGTGTACATTTTGCTTACTGATTTAATTTATATACCTGGCTGTACAAATTCAGAATGGCAGCAATCTTCTGTCCATTTCTTCCAGTCTTTCCCTGCTTCTCTCTGGATAGGGCTAACAAGCGTTCTGTGTGTTGGTCCAACATGGAATGAAACGAATCCCGGAGTTGCTGGTTTGTGATGCGATGGTACTTTGCACATACCTAAAACGAAGTACAAAGGCAATTGAAAACTGCTTGTTTCTGAACTAAACGCTTCAGCAGCACTTTTATTCTCCTTGCTGCAAGGGTACGCATTCAAATATTGCTCCAGCCATGCACTCAAGAATCTTACGTTTTTGCTCATTGTTTAAAGTAAGGTTTTTCCCACACAGCTATTTAGCTTCATTGTCTTCCCTGAGATTTATCCAAACCATCCACTTTCACAGTGTAATTCAGACATTTCACGAACCTACCTTTTAAAATAGTTTAATTTGACACATTAGCCAAACAACCATTTACATTGTCCACATAGTTCTGTGGACAAGTAATGCATTTGACATGAACTTACTCCTCCAGAGGCGTCTCTGTTCTGCAAATTAACGTTAGCTACGCTAGCTAATTGTTGAGGCGGACTGCCAACCAGTTAAAACATAAATACGCACATGTCACCGCAGATGGATGTTAACATCAAATTGTCAATGTTAACGTTACACATGAATTGATCCATCAGAGTTGGCTAGCTAGCTACCCGTTAGTCATGCTTGCTAAAGCTAGCCACAGAGTTTTCACATTGTTCCGCAGATAACATTAAAACAATAATGTAATATATTACACTTAGCATAGCTTTCTTTTAATAATAATTATTTACCATTTGGATAATTCTGTATTTGGCTAGGCTAGTTCATGAAAGCCAACTGCACTTCTCTTTAAATTAATTGGCTAACATGAACTGCTGAAAAGTTAACTGACTTCATCTAATGTTACCTACATCATCAGGCTCCGGAAATGTCCTCCCTAAGTTAAATTATGAGACTACGTTAGATTTCCGTGATCACAATTGGCTCCCTAATGCAATGTAGCATTAAATTATATAAACCTAATCGTACAAACCTTGGTGGGAAGTCAGCCACCTGTGTGTGAGGTAGACTTGTAGGGGTTGCGTAACTGGTTGCAGAGAAGTCAGGCGCAGGAAAGCAAAACTGGGTAATAAACTTTGTCATTTATTAAACAACCCAACGGTTCAAACAACACGAGAGTAAATGGGCACAAAATAGCCCGAAACGCACCAGTACATGAAGTGCACAAGCACTACAATGACCAATCCCGCACAAAGACATGAGGGGGAACCAAGGGTTAAATACAAAACATGTAATGAGGGAATTGAAACCAGGTGTGGAAAACAGACAAAACAAATGGAAAATGAAAAGAGGATCGGTGGAAGTCAGTACAGTACCCCCCCTTGACGCGCAGCTCCAGCAGCGCACCAACACCGGCCTCGGGGCCGACCCGGAGGGCGATGCGCAGGGCGATCCGGACGGAGACGGTAGAACTCCCGCAGCATAGGCGAATCCAAAACATCCTCCACTGGTAGCCAGCAAGTTATCCAGCCGGATGGACAGGTCCACCAGCTGGTGAGAGTGGTGTCCCTGCTGGACAACTCCCGACGGACGTCCTCTCGCAAACTACACCGGTAGTGATCGATCAGGGCCCTGTCGTTCCATCCCACGCCTGCGGCCAGGGTCCGGAAGTCCAAGGCAAACTCCTGTGCACTCCTCGTCCCCTGTCTCAGTTGGAACAGACGTTCACCCGCCGCTCTACCCTCAGGCAGGTGGTCGAAAACCGCCCGAAAGTGGCGAGTGAAATCCTCGTAGTGATCCAACGCCGCTTCTCCTTCCCCCCATACGGCGTTGGCCCACTCCAGGGCTTTCCCTGAGAGGCATGAGACGAGCGCCTCGTCTCCGAGGGCGGACACGCTCTCACTACGCGAAGGAGCCGGGTCGACGGTCGCCAGGTAGAGCTCCAGCTGGAGTAGGAACCCCTGACATCCAGCAGCCGTCCCATCATACTCCCTCGGGAGCGTGAGCCGAATCCCACTTGGACCGGGTGAAGGAGGGTTGAGCAGTGGTGCCTGTGGTGGTGCTGGTAGAGGTGCTGGAGGAACTCCTCCTCTCTCCCAACGGTCCATCGCCTGCATGACGCAATCCATGGTGGTGCCAAGATGTTGCAACATGGTCGCCTGCTGCTGGACGCGCTCCTTGACTGTCAACACGGGGGTGTCTGCTCCTGCTGACTCCATTCTTGGGTGAGTTATTCTGTCAGTACGCTTGGTGTAGTTGGTGCAGAAAAGTCAGGCGCAGGACAGCAGAGATGAGTAACACAACAGTTTACTCAATAGAATTACAAAGTACATAAATTCCAAGCCCACCAAAATTAGGACTGACATCAAATCAGGAATAATAACTCACAACAAACATGGGGAAAACAGAGGATCAAATAATGAACATGTAATTGTGGAATTGAAACCAGGTGTGTATAAAACACAGACAAAACAAATGGAAAATGAAAAGTGGAGCGGCGATGGCTAGAAAGCTGTCGACGCCGCCCGAGCAAGGAGAGGGACCGACTTCGGCGGAAGTCATGACAATACCTTCCTGCACCCCGCCTCACCCAATCTGCTCTTTTTTTAGACCTCATAACTGGAACCTCCATCAGAAGCCAGCCATCAGAAACTATCCAGCTAATTAGCTACTAGCTATTTAGTCATTGTTAGCCACTGCTAGCGGTCTTTACCTTTAGCTCAGATAGCCCGGATAATACCTGTCTGCACAGCGCGATATCAGCCCTGAGCATGTCGGACTGCTTTTTTCCACTACATCACTGGATTCCTACCGCAAGCTCTGGACCATTACACCGGATCATCGCAGCTAGCTATCTGCTACCGAGTGGCTTTTGTGGCTAACGCCTTTGTCCTGAAGCAAGCACCAGTTAGCCTCGAGCTAGGCCCATCTCCCGGGCTAGCAAATGAAGTACACCAACTACAATACCTCACTTGCCAATTTGCCTGGACCCTTTGTTGACACGGAGCCCCGTCCAATCCATCATGACTGGTCTGCTGGTCTGCGACGTAATTCGGCCGATGTGTTCTCAATGTCGGTGAAGACCCTTCTGCTAGCCCCAGCCCGCTAGCTTCCTGAACGCCATGTCTCCAGCTTGCCTAGCGTAGTAACGACTCACGAACAGCTCCCTGTTTCATCTATGGCTGCTCATTGGACCCTATGATCACTCGGCTATGCAGCTGATGCCTGCTGGACTGTCGGCCCCAACCCCGAACTCAGGCCCTGTGTGTAGCTAACTGACCCTCTCTGCCCATTCATCGCAATTTACCCGTTGTTGTTGTCTTAGCTGTTTACCCGTTGTTGTCTTACCTGTTGTTGTCTTAGCTCTCCCAATAAACACCTGTGATTGCTTTATGCCTCTCTCTAAGGTCAATATGCCTTGTAAACTGTTGTTTAGGGTAGCTCTCATTGTTCTATTTGACTGCGGAACTCATAGTCCCGCTCAACATGCCTCTGATAGCTCCTTTGCCCAACCCCCACACATGCGGAGACCGCACCTAGCTTAACTGGCGCCTCCAGAGATGCAATCTCTCTCATTGTCACTCAATGCCTAGGTTTACCTCCACTGTACTCACACCCTACCATACCCTTGTCTGTACATTATGCCCTGAATCTATCCTACCATGCCCAGAAATCTGTTCCTTTAATTCTCTGTTCCCAACACACTAGATGACCAGTTCTTATAGCCTTTAGCCGTACCCTAATCCTACACCTCCTCTGGTGATGTAGAGGTTAACCCAGGCCCTGTGTGTCCCCAGGCGCTCTCATTTGTTGACTTCTGTAACCGTAATAAGAATGTTAACATCAGAAGCCTCCTCCCTAAGTTTGCTTTATTCACTGCTTTAGCACACTCCGCCAACCCGGATGTCCTAGCCATGTCTGAATCCTGGCTTAGGAAGGCCACCAAAAATTCAGAAATTTCCATCCCCAATTACAATATTTTCCGTCAAGATAGAACTGCTAAAGGGGGCGGAGTTGCAATCTACTGTAGAGATAACCTGCAGAGTTCTGTCATACTATCCAGGTCTATGCCCAAACAGTCTACTTTTAAAAATCCATCTCTCCAGAAATAAGTCCCTCACTGTTGCCACTTGTTATAGACCCTCCTCAGCTCCCAGCTGTGCCCTGGACATCATATGTGAATTGATTGCCCCCCATCTATCGTCAGAGTTCGTACTGTTAGGTGACCAAAACTGGGATATGCTTAACACCCCAGGCATCCTACAATCTAAGCTAGATGCTCTCAATCTAACACAAATTATCAAGGAACCTACCAGGTACAACCCTAAATCCGTAAACATGGGCACCCTCATAGATACCATCCTGACCAACTTGCCCTCTAAATACACCTCTGCTGTTTTCAACCAGGATCTCAGCGATCACTGCCTCATTGCCTGCGTCCGTTATGGGTCTGCGGTCAAACGACCACACCTAGTCACTGTCAAACGCTCCCTAAAACACTTCTGCGAGCAGGCCTTTCTAATCAACCTGGCGCGGGTTCCCTGGAAGGATATTGACCTCATCAGTAGAAGATGCCTGGTTGTTCCTTAAAAGTGCTTTCCTCACCATCTTAAATAAGCATGCCCCTTTAAAAAAACATAGTACTAAGAACAGATATAGCATTAAATAGTCCCCGCGATATGCAACTTTTCAGGGAAGTCAGGAACCAATATACACAGTCAGTTAGGAAAGCAAAGGCTAGCTTTTTCAAACAGAAATCTGCATCCTGCAGCACTAATTCCAAAAGGTTTTGGGACACTGTAAAGTCCATGGAGTGTAAGAGCACCTCCTCCCAGCTGCCCACTGCACTGAGGCTAGGAAACACTGTGACCACCGACAACAACCACCCAACCACCCGAGCCACTGCCTGTTCACCCCGCTATCATCCAGAAGGCGAGGTCAGTACAGGTGCATCAAAGCTGGGACCGAGAGACTGAAAAACAGCTTCTACCTCAAGGCCATCAGACTGTTAAACAGCCATCACTAACATTGAGTGGCTGCTGCCAACATACTGACTTAAATCTCTAGCCACTTTAAACATAGGAATTGGATGTGACAGGTGTATCACTAGCCACTTTAAACAATTCTGTATATAATGTTTACGTATCCGACATACTCATATCAAATGTATACACTGTACTCTAAACCATCTACTGTATCTTGCCTATGCCGTTCGGCCATCGACCCAAATCTCTAGCCACTTTAATAATTATAATTGGATGAAATAATGTATCACTAGCCACTTTAAACAATGCCATTTATATGATGTTTACATATCCTACATTACTCATATATATATACACACTGTACTCCATACCATCTATTGCATCTTGCCTATGCCGGTCGGCCATCGCTCATCCATATATTTATATGTACATACTCGTATTCATTCCTTTACTCTTGTGTGTATAAGGTAGTTGTTGTGAATTTGTTAGATTACTTGTTAGATACTACTGCATGGTCGGAACTAGAAGCACAAGCATTTCGCTACACTCGCATTAACATCTGCTAACCATGTGTATGTGACAAATAAAATTTGATTTGATTTGATTTTGATTTAAATCCACAATAATTGAGAATTTGAATGAGAATTTCTCTACGGCTGGCAATGCTTTCC
>QNTS01003185.1:32723-47764 GCA_003317085.1 Hucho hucho
TAGGCCTAGCTACATGGTCTGTAACCTGACTCATTATGTCTAGGGGCCCTAGCTACATGGTCTGTAACCTGACTCATTATGTCTAGGGGTCCTAGCTACATGGTCTGTAACCTGACTCATTATGTCTAGGGGTCATTGCTACATGGTCTAGGGGTCCTAGCTACATATGTCTAGGGGTCCTAGCTACATGGTCTATAACCTGACTCGTTATGTCTAGGGGTCTTAGGCCTAGCTACATGGTCTGTAACCTGACTCGTTATGTCAGGTTGACTCGTCTTGTTGCATCACCCAACTTCTGTTGAGCTTCAATTGGCGGACAGATATCAAAACATTTTGCAGGAGAATGTTAGGCTACACTTGGGAATTCATTTTTCCATTGATGCTAGCAAGCTGTGCAAGCCCTGAGGCAGCAAAGCAGCCCCAAATCATGATGCTCCCTCCACCATACTTTACAGTTGGGATAAGTTTTGTTGTTGGTGTGCTGTGCCTTTTTTCTCCACACCTAGTGTTGTGTTGCTTCCAAACAACTCAACTTTAGTTTCATCTGTCTACAGAATATTTTGCCTGTAGCGCTGGAACATCTAGGTGCATTTTTGCAAACTTCAGACGTGCAGCAATGTTTTTTTGACAGCAGTGGCTTCTTCCGTGGTGTCCTCCATGAACACCATTCTGTTTAGTGTTTTACGTTTTGTAGACACGTCAACAGAGATGTTAGCATGTTCCAGAGATTTCTGTAAGTCTTTAGCTGACACTCTAGGATTCTTCTTAACCTCAATGAGCATTTTGCTCTGTGCTCTTGCAGTCATCTTTGCAGGACGGACACTCCTAGGGAGAGTAGCAACAGTGCTGAACTTTCTCCCTTTATAGACAATTTGTCTTACCGTGGACTGATGAACATCAAGGCTTTTAGAGATACTTTTGTAACCCTTTCCAGCTTTATGCAAGTCAACAATTCTTAATTTTAGGTCTTCTTAAATCTCTTTTTTTTCGAGACATGGTTCACATCAGGTAATGCTTCTTGAGAATATCAAACTCAAATTTTGTGAGTGTTTTTTATAGGGCAAGGCAGCTCTAACCAACATCTCCAATCTCGTCTCATTGATTGGACTCCAGGTTAGCTGACACCTGACTCCACTTAGCTTTTGGCGAAGTCATTAGCCTAGGGGTTCACATACTTTTTCGATCCTACACTGTGAATGTTTTTAAATTATGTATTCAATATAGACAAGACAAATACAATAATTTGTGTGTTATTAGTTTAAGCACACTATGTTTGTTTATTGTTGTGTCTTAGATGAAGATCCGATCAAAGTTGATGACCAATTTATGCAGAAATTCAGGTAATTCCAAAGGGTTCCCATACTTTTTCTTGCCACTGTAAGTCCAGGTACCACACCCTAATAGCGTAATTATTTCCCCCATAATCAAATCACAATCAACTTTTGTTGTTTTGTTATTTATTTATTTAAATTTTTTTGAATGTGGACACAATTAAAAACTTTGTTTTTGTTACAATTTTTCTGAAATGTTTAATTCAAATATTCAAATGCATTTCGTGCAATATTCATTTTTCTGGACACTGGATGAAGTCAGCCTAAATATATTTGTTTCATTTTGCTAAGACACTCCAGGACCATCCAGAGCAGATTGTAAATAAATACTTTTTAAAATCTTTCTATTTGTAGATAATAGGTAGAATATATTGCACACCCAAAGCTGACTTGTGAAGGTGCTGGAGGGACCTTCCTATCTGTAAAATACAGTTCTCTCTTCTCTCCCCAGGGACCTCCAGCCATTCCAGAGCTAGCACACCTGATTCAACAAGTTAGTAAACACAATAATAAAACCTATGGAATTATAAATTGGCTATTCAACCAGAATGAAAAACCCTGTACGGTTCTACAAAGAACCTTTGCGATTGAGAAAAGTTATTTATAGAATCATTATCCATTTTTAAAGGACTAAAGAGTTTGGTTTGCTTCATGTTTTCATTTTGGCCATGGAAATTCAAGTATTGGGATATCCTGATACTGGTATCGCGACATCCCGATACTGGTAGCGTCACAACCCTACTATTGGGACACACAAAATTATTATTGGTATAAGTGATTTCTCTGACTCGCAGTAATCTGATTTGCTGTGAGAATGAATAAATCTGTTCATCTACAATGTGTACATACACTAATTGGATTGGTTATGGAAGAACATACACGGAATTAATTTAGTTTTTAGTTAATTCAAATGGATTGAGTCAGCAGGGGTTTAAAACGGGTCTAAACATGTAACGCAAACACATGCACGCACACGCATGGACGTACGCGCACACACACACTCAGATGGAGAGAGCTCAGATAGAGAAAGCTCAGATTAGAGAGAGGTATCACAGATAGACATCGTTATCTTCTTACTGTTTCCATGGCGAACGCAAGGCCCGGTGCAATGCCCAGAATTAGATAGCCTTTGTAGCCTCTGTGCTGCGACTCCTTCTATCATACAGACGGTCAGGCAGTTTCTGTTATATATGAAGTGAGCCTGCCCTCTTGTGGCAATGACATGCTAGTGTTGATGATCGGCCAGATTCAAGACTCCCATGCAAAATGTATAATCAAAACCAATGGGATTATTGAATATTTTCTGTCAAATAAGTTCTGCAATTTTTTGTTGTTGTTGCATATGAACACACATTATAAAAAGAGGGAAGGAAATAGGAGAGATGTCTCTGAGACCCTTCTGGGCTTCTTGCCCAGGTTGTAAAAGTCCATAATGCACTCTCTGTCGACCAGACATTTCTACTTTGGGATCCCAGCCAGACAAGGTTACCCTCCTTCATACTGTATCTCCTCTCCCAAAAACAGATGGAGGCAAATAAACCCCCTAAAGACAATGTGACTTCCTGCTGGGGTGGTCATCGACTTTGACAGGTTCATCACGCGTGATCATTAAATCTCCCCAGGACAGTCTCAGGTTCATCACGCGTGATCATTAAATCTCCCCAGGACAGCCAGAATAGATTAGCGTCAACATTGACATGATACTAGACTACTGACTGCTCATGCTTCTGCTACTTTAGCAGCCAGACGTTGATTATATTCTGTCTCAGTCTCTGCCTGGACTTTGTGGGATCTTGGGGTAAATTAAAGCCAGTGTATATTTAATTAACTGGCAGAAAATGAGTGGTGGCAGATGGCGCTAAGCTAACCGCATGTTAATTCTGATGCCTTTCCCCTAACCTTAACCTGAGCCTAATTCTACATTACAGTACAGTACTGTAAAGAGCAATGCATTAATGGAGGCTCAATGGTGTTCCACTACACTGCTACTCTACAATTTTACACTAAAATACTGTATCTGTTCTGCTGTATATTTACAGCAGCATACTGTGAATTATGGTGCATTTGGGGAAAATGTTATATGTCGGGCTCATTAGCGTATTTTGAGGCTAGCCTTTTAAGAGGCTTTATTGGTTGCACGCATTAGTGAGAATGCTGTACCCAACAGAATACAGTACCATAACTTTTTTTTTAATATTTGTCCTGTAAATCTACATTAATTTACTGGCTACTGTGCTGCCAGGAATTTACTGTAATTCAGTACCACCCCCAAAGAATACAGTACCATACTGTAATTTTGGAGCACCCACAACCTTTTGTGGGTGCATGGGATTGTTGTGGCTCATTAACAAATGTTGAGGCGTGCCTTGTAAGAGGCTATACTTGTTGCACCCATTAACGAGAGTGCTGTACCAATTGAAGTGGTATGTGGTAGTGGTTCCCTAACAATGAAATGTATGTATGGGACAGATCGGAGTGGCAGCAAGTCTCAAACCTTTAATGGTTGAGTGTTTAGCCATGTCCTTGTGATCTGTTCTGTAGTCACTACCAGTTTAGAAACCTTTGTTAAAGGTCCTAAACAGTCATTCGGAAAAATACTTTTTTCTCTCATGGCTAACTACCAGGATGTTGAAAAGACAGGATGAGTGGGCGGGGATCTTATATTCATGAGCTCTCCTTGACTGACAGCTCTTTGAAATGCCTATGTCAAGCAACTTGGATGCAGTGAGCAGTGCTGCAGTAAAACCTCGTGCCCTCAGAGCATGTGCAGGCTGTTGTGTTCTCTGACATGTTCAATCCCTCCCTAGCTCAGGCCTCTATACCCACCCGCTTCAAGATGTCCCTGTGCCCAAGAAAGGGAAAGTAACTGAACTGAATGACTACCGACCAGTAGCACTCTCTTCTATCATCATGAAGTGCTTCGAGAGGCTAGTCAAAGACCATATCACCTCCTCCCTACCTGACACACTCAATCCTCTCCAATTCACCTACCGTCCTGACAGATCCACGGACGACACAATCGCCATTGCACTGCACACTGCCATTATCCACCTGGACAAAAGGTTGTGATACAGCCCAGGATCGAACCAGGTTCTGTGGTGACCCCTGTAGCACTGAGATGCAATGCCTTAGACCGCTGTGCCACACGGGAGCCTCTAAATACAGAAAATACAAAATATATGCATAATTATGCATCTAATTAAACTGTTACAAAATAGGCTTCATGAATTGTAGGACAGGCCAGTGAAATACCAATGACAAAACAGGTATTGAAAGTATTGAAATACTTATATCAAATATATGTAACAGTAATGCACTGTAAATTCTAGAAATTCTACAGCATGTTACTGTAGTCAGGTGTTCCATTAATATGCTGTACATTTGTGATATAGTTAAGGTCCTGTAAATCTACAGTAATTTATTGGTTACTGTGCTGCCAGTAATTTGCTGTAAAACATTACAGGAATTGTTTTTTCAACATACCACCAATATGTTCTGTTCAACCTTGACAATTCTGCCCTGCTTGAACTTGATCATGGGCTTCTCAACTTGAGAATGCCCCCCCCCCCCCAACCCCCCACCCCTCCCCCCATAGCCTGCTCTGACATGCCCCAGCAGCACTACACCCAAAGAAGAGACAGAACTATACAAATCAAAATGGTTGTCATGGCAATGGCCTACCCAGGCAGATTCATTTCACCAATCAATGGGGGGGGGGGGGTTCTATTCTATCATGTGCAGCGTCTGTTGGTCTGAATGGGAGGATGTGTCTATAGATCTAGAATAACCAATGTCCCACATACAGAACCCTCTTTCCTCTTTCAGCATTAGGCCAGACAGACCGAGCAGGACACCACAGGATACTACACGCCCAGCTGAGGTCAAGGAGAGAGAGAGAGATGGAGAGAATAGACAGAGAGAAGGAGAGAATAGACGGAGAGATTAGACGGAGAGAAGAGGAGAGGGAGAGAGATGGAGAGAATAGATGGAGAGAGGGAGAGAATAGACGGAGAGAATAGACAGAGAGAAGAGGAGAGAGAGAGAGACGGAGAGAGGAGGTGAGAGACGGAGAGAATAGACAGAGAGAGGGAGAGAATAGACAGAGAGAGGAGGTGAGAGACAGAGAGAGAGAGAAATGGAGAGAATAGACGGAGAGGGAGGGAGGGAGAGAGAGGAGAGAGAGAGAGAGAGAATAGACGGAGAAGGAAAGAGAGAGAGAATAGACAGAGAGAGAGAGACGGAGAGAATAGACAGAGAGGGAGAGCGAGAGGAGAGAATAGACAGAGAGGGAGGGAGCGATAGAGAGAGAAAGATGGAGAGAATAGATGGAGAGGGAGAGAATAGACAGAGGGAGAGAGAGGGGGAGAGGGGGAAAGAGACAGAGAGGGATAGAGAGAGAGAGAGAGAGAAGGGGAGTAGAGAGAGAGAGAGACAGAGAGAATAGACGGAGAAAGAAAGAGACGGAGAGAATAGACGGAGAGGGAGAGGCGAAAGAGATGGAGAGAATCGACTGATAGGGAGAGACAGAGAGAGATAGAGAGAGACAGAGGGATTAAGAGAGAAGAAAAGTACTTTCTGGGAGAGAAAATTAAAAGAAGATATGTATGTGGCCCTTCCCAGACTCAAAGGGCCCCTGGCTCAGATCAACCTCATGGGATACTGTTGTTGTCTCTGTGTCTCCACACCGGCCCCGTCACTGGAGGTAAGGCCACCCAACACCACCACTGTCTGTCTGTTCCCATTGACAACTCACCTTGCAGGGCAGGATGACACAGAAGCACAGGGGGTAGAATTGAGGTAACAAAACACTTCAGTGTGATGTATTGTAGAGGGTCATTTCAGCTGCGTATAAACCGGTAACATGTAACAGTTGGAGTGTTTGATTTGTAGTTTGTATTTGTTTGATCATTTATACAGGGAGACTCATTTTTCATTTATTTGATATAGTAGTTTAACAAATGCTTGAAAAATAAAATGCCCCCCCCCTCTCTGCTTTTTAACTTCAGGTATTATTTACTTTGATACTGCAAATGAGGGTAGTTTACAAATATATTTAGGAACTGATGAACTTTAAAACCAGGTTTAAAACAATTAGTCTAGTCTTATAGTAATTTACACTGTCAACCTCATGCCTGTGTGAATCACTACTGGAAGAGAGTTAAACACTGACACAATAGTTCCGGTGTTTTTTGTTCCCTTTTTATTCCGGAAAAGGAAGTTTGACCAACAGACTTATAAGAAAAAGAGGAACTCCCTTTGACAAATTAATGAAAGCTAAAATAGATCCTCAATTCAAATCATATCCAGTTTCTGAGTCCCATTTGTATCTGGTCAGGGTATGTACCCAAAGTCAAAGTCACCATTATTAGTCAGTTGTACAACCGAATGCCTTCAACTGAAATGTGTCTTCCGCATTTAACCCAACCCCTCTGAATCAGAGAGGTGCGGGGGGCTGCCTTAATCGACATCCACGTCTTCGGCGCCCGGGGAAAAAAAGCTTATATTAGCGGCACGTGAATCAAAGTTGAATTAAAACTGACCTAAAATCACCCACACAGTGTGCATAGCTACAATGATTGATCCCATAGATTGGGACTCTACCCCCTCCTCCCAATAGCCATGGTGAAGGTTAAGGGGCCATAGATTGTCGTGTGTCTGTATTTAACGACCACCTCTTCCCCCTCCTTCTCCCTTCCCTATTCATGGTGACGGGGCCCATGCCATCTCCTGCAGTTGTACCCTTGCTAAAGGGCAATAGCACCACTTTTCAACCTCATATTCATTATCTGCAGCACCATACCAGTGTCTGCATGTGTGAAAATGGCACATTTGTAGGTTTTGTAGCATGAGTTAAACCGTGGAAACACCCTTTTCAATGCCCTTTTAAACCCTAAAACTGTACAATAAAGTATTCTTCCTCTTCTAGGCATAATGAAGGCTGATGAGATCCAGAATTATGGCGGTGACATCATAAGCCACTCCCTGGCCCAGGTGCAGTGTCTGGAGGCCCTGCTGGCTTAGGTGAACGGGCAGCGATGTGGCCCTCTGTGTTCAGGTAGGCAGCTTGCCTAGAGGGTTAGTGAGGTGGGCAGAGACCAAAGAGTTGCCGGTTGAAATCTGGGGTCTGACTGGGAAATCTTGTGGGATGTGGGTGGCTGACCTTGTCCTCGAACCTGTGTATGTGTGTGTTTGTGTGTGGGTGGGGGGGGGGGGATAAAGGAAAATGACAAATGGCAGTGTCTCTGTGACATTTGAAACTAAAAAAGTAATCTTCCTCCAGACGGTGGTGATGAAGGTGATCCAAGACCTCCCTGGTGCTGTCCCAGCAGAGCCCTGTGTTTGAGGAGCTGCTGCTCAGCCGTAACGGCATCACCCTGGTCCCTGCAGAGCCCTGTGTTTGAGGAGCTGCTGCTCAGCCGTAACGGCATCACCCTGGTCCTGCAGAGCCCTGTGTTTGAGGAGCTGCTGCTCAGCCGTAACGGCATCACCCTGGTGCCTGCAGAGCCCTGTGTTTGAGGAGCTGCTGCTCAGCCGTAACGGCATCACCCTGGTCCTGCCAGAGACCGCCGAGTGTGCTGAGGTCTTTGATACGTTCATATGGTAACCATTCATTTTATTTATAAAGCCCGTTTCTGGCATCCAAGGTGCTATTGCGAGGGAGAGCGTTGAGTGTGCTGCCGTCTTTGATAAGTTCATCAGGTGAAAAGGGAGACACATACAGTGTGCTGCCGTCTTCAACAGGTTCATTAACAATAATAATAGTTTGGTGGGTGCTTAGATTTGTCCTATTTCACACATGTACAAGTGTGTATCAATACATGTGTGAATTGGAAATGTGTTTTTTGCATATCCCAACACCCTTGGAGAGTGGGGACACGGTCAGGGTCTACCATTATCAACGGTGACCCTGGAGTAAATTAGGGTTAAGTGCCTTGCTCAAGGGCACATTAACAGATTTCTCACCTTGTCGGCTCGGGGATTCAAACCAGCGACCTTTCGAGGAAGAAAGTAATAAGTCACAAGAAATGATATCATAAGGAATTCCCCCCCTTGACAAGTAATACATGGTTTAGGGTTCATGGGGGGGGCAGAGGCAGGAGAGGGGTGTTTAACTGTAGATGTCACTCTACTGCTTTAGACTGTGTACTCTATTTGGGTAACACGCTCAAACAGTTTTACTGTGTATTTTTTAGATAGCCATCTAGTGGGTGCACTTGGTAACTGCAACCTCGTGACTGATTCAGTACTAGTCTCGGAAGAATCCCAGACCTAAATGCTGAACACCAGTGGAGGCTGGTGGGAGGACGCATGGTCAATGGGTGTCATTATATATCAATTAGTAAGTAATGAAAACCGAATTGGTCTATGGAGGCGTCAGCACATTGATCATAGTCTATTGTGAGGCTTACTCTGGCTGGCTACTGCAACCATAGAAATATAATTCCTGCATAATTCCTCTCATTAATTTGAATGGAAAAACTCGTTCTAGGAATTATATCTCTATGACTGCAACACTAGACAGCTGTATATTGTGTACATCCTATAGGGTATAGGGTATTCTATAAGGTATAGGGTATTATATAGGGAATAGGGTATTCTATAAGGTAATGGGTATTATATAGGGTATAGGGTATTAAATAGGATATAGGGTATTATATAGGGTATAGGGTATTCTATAGGATATTTGTTATTATATAGGGTATAGGGTATTCTTTAAGGTATAGGGTATAGGGTATTCTATAGGGTATAGGGTATTCTATAAGGTATAGGGTATTCTATAGGGTATAGGGTATTATATAGGGTATATGGTATTATATAGGGTATAGGGTATTCTATAGGATATAGGGTATAATATAGTGTATAGGGTATTATATAGGATATAGGATATATTCTATAGGGTAGCGTATAGGGTATATGGTATTATATAGGGTGTAGGGCATTCTATAGGGTATTATATAGGGTATAGGGTATTCTATAGGGTATTCTATTAAGGTATAGGGTATTATATAGGGTATAGGGTATGCTATAGGGTATAGGGTATTATATAGGGTATAGGGTATTATATAGGGTATAGGGTATTCTATAGGGTATAGGGGTATTCTAGATGGTATTATGTAGGGTATTATATATGGCATATGTTATTCTATAGTGTAGTTTATAAGGTATTTGGTATTATATAGGGTATAGGGCATTCTATAGGGTTTATGGTATTCTATAGGGTATAGGATATTATATAGGGTAAAGGGTATTCTATAGGGTATTATATAGGGTATTCTATAGGGTATAGGGTATTCTATAGGGTTTAGGGTTTTATATAGTGTATATGGTATTCTATAGGGTAAAGGGTATTATATAGGGTAAAGGGTATTATATAGGGTATTATATAGGGTATTCTATAGGGTATAGGGTATTCTATAGGGTTTAGGGTTTTATATATGGTATATGGTATTCTATAGGGTAAAGGGTATTATATAGGGTAAAGGGTATTATATAGGGTATTCTATAGGGTAAAGGGTATTATATAGGGTAAAGGGTATTATATAGAGTATAGGGCAGGTATTCCCAAACGTGGGTACGCGCAATGCCGTCGGGGGTACGCGAAATAAAAATATGATTCACATAATTATAATAATAATTAAAAAATATATGTAGCAGTACTATATATATATATATATATATATATATATATATATATATATATATATATATATATTCACATTTTCAAATAGTCCATTTATATTTTCCAACGGGGCTATACATTTGGGTGAGTTTTTTTTCCCAAAATAAAATGAAACCATCTAGTGTTCGGCGAAATAACAACACAATGTCAAATACAGGTAGCCTAGTCAAATAATGAACATCCAATCACATTAACTCTCTCGCGGGAATTCCACCAACAGTCCGTATGTAGCCAAACGTAGCTGCTGCTCATTGCATTTGCTCTAAAATTGATGAATGGTTAAAAAAATAAAGCCCGTGTCCATAGAGACACATACCAGCTCTACTGGTAGTACTGCTACTACCAGCAGTACTACTAGCAGTACTACTACCAGCAGTACTACACCTGCACCTGTCGACGACACAAGTTGTTCTGCTTCCACGAGCACATCCAATGCTACCATCAGTAATTCTGCATGTGTTGTTAGCCCAGCTAACATGGACACTGACAGTTGTAGATCTGATGCAGCCAAGGAGCTACTGCCCCCTTACCCGGGAACAACAGACAGGGACGTTGGACCATTGAAGAGGCGCAAATATGATGACTACTATATTGATTTGGAGTTCACTTATGGGAGTAGTGCCTTTCCTCAGCCACATTGTGTTATATGTGCAAAAGTACTATCTCACAACTCGATGAAACCTTCACTCTTGCGCAGACATTTAGAAACAAAACATGTCCATTTGGAAAATGTTGAGTTTACAGGGAGTCTTTGTAACTATATTAAATGTTCGGGACAAAACTGAGGCTATGATTAGGAAGTTGGAGCTCTTCTCTGTCTCCATTAACAAGGACAACACACAGGTCTTTCCATCATTGTATGATTTTTTTGTGTGCAAGTGAACTCAAGCTTACGGACAATGTCAAATGTGATATAGCAAAGCACCTGAGTGAGTTGGGTGCGCAATTACGCAGGTACTTTCCCCGAAACGGATGACACAAACAACTGGATTCGTTATCCCTTTCATGCCCTGCCTCCAGTCCACTTACCGATATCTGAACAAGAGAGCCACATCGAAATTGCAACAAGTGGTTCTGTGAACATTTTATTTAATCAGAAGCCACTGCCAGATTTCTGGATTGGGCTGAGCTCAGAGTATCCTGTCTTGGCAAATCGTGCTGTTAAGACACTGATGCCCTTTGCAACCACGTACCTATGCGAGAGTGGATTCTTGGCCTTCACTAGCATGAAAACTAAATACAGGCACAGACTGTGTGTGGGAAATGATTTAAGACTGAGACTCTCTCCAATACAACCCAACATTGCAGAGTTATGTGCATCCTTTCAAGCACACCCTTCTCATTAACCTGTGGTGACTTATTCACAATTTTCGATGAACAAATAAGGTTTTATATGTAAGATGGTTAAATAAAGAGCAAAATTATTGATTATTATTATATTATTATTTGTGCCCTGGTCCTATAAGAGCTCTTTGTCACTTCCCACGAGCCGGGTTGTGACAAAAACTCACACTCAATCTTACGTTTAATAAATGTATCGTATGTGTGGAAGGCTTACAATGATGGCAAAAAAAACAACATTTGAGAGTGCGCTGACCCTGGTGCTAGAGGGTTTCCCCCCCCCCTAGCACTACACAGCTGATTTACTAAATAATCGACTAATCATCAAGCTTTGATTATTTGAAAAAGCTGTGTAGTGATAGGGCAAAAACCAAAACGTGCAGGAAAAGCTGCTACAGGGTGTGTAGGCCAGGGCTATTAACCTCTGAAAATACTCTCTAGGCTTCTGTATGTCGGGTACAGCCTACTGCCATAAATAGATTTGATCTGTTGCCATTTTTGTTGTGGGTTGAGTTTCTGTCTTGGCTGTAGATACCCACGAAAAAGTCAGACTTTTAAAATAATAATAGCAACTAAGACTATTCTGTGGACTCATTGTAGGTTGGATGTATTTGGATTAAGTACAACATTTCCTTGGGTAAAACATAACATGTGTGTGTGTGCAGGTGTGGGTTTAGAGAGGACATCATTACTTTACATACATGACCTCTTTCCCTTGATCTGACCCCCCTTCTCATCTCTCTCTTTCTCCGTCTCTGTCTTTCTTTCTATCGGTCCCCTTTCCATCTCTCTCTTTCTCTCTCTCTATCTGTTCCCCTCTCATCTCTCTCTCTCGCTTTCTGTCTCTCTTTCTCTCGCTCTTTCTCTTTCTGTCTGTCCCCTTCGCTCTCTCTGGCCCTCTCTGTCTCTCTCTCTCTCTCCAGGTACCTGTACTGTGGAGAGATCTCTCTGCGTCTTGAGCAGGCCACCCCTCTAAACAAGCTGGCCACTAAATACCGAGTCTAGGGCCTCCTGCAGGGGGTCAACCAGTACATGACTCAGAACCTGGCCAGCTCCTCTGGACACATGGTGGAATGGTACTGTACTGTTTATTTATTTTGATCTAACGTTCATTTAACCATGAAGTCCATTGAGCTCAGAAGACGTCTTTCCCAAGGGAGACCTATATTGTCAGGTCTCCCTTGGGAAAAGGTAACCTCCCTCTTCATGTTGTAATATAATGTATATGTTATGGTTATATGAATGGAGGTCAGGGTGTTGTCTGATATAGTTTGTTTAACTCTGTAAATTGTTTTTAACTACTAGGAATAACGTTTTCAGCTGAAGTCTATACATTATGAAGTCCATACATTAGTCTTTACAATAAACATCGCATTCATTAAAGGCCCAATGCAGTCCAAAACCATTTTGGAATAATAATACTGTGAAATTGTGAAAATTATGATAATGACCTTTTAGTGTAAGAGCTATTTGAAAAGACTGCCTGAAATGTCACCCTGTTTTAGTGGGTCATCACCAGGCAGTAAATTAGTTATTTGACCAATAAGAAAGAGTTCCAAACCGCTCTGCCAATATCAGCTAGTTTTCAGTTTTCCCCTCCCCATTGAGACCACTCCCAGACAGTCTTTGCAAAATTCTTCCTTGAGAAATTGCTTTTTGCCAAGAAGATATTTTTCTTTTCTTTTTTTACCATTTTAATAGAAAACAATCACACTAATATAATTAATTGTTACCCAGTAATGATTTGATATTGAGATAAAAACACTGCATTGGACCGTTAACAATTAGTTCAACTAGTAAAACATGGACTGGACAATAATAATGTTGACAACATTGCAGGTACCAGTATGCCATTCAGACTGGAGAAGTGGCCCTGAGGGACACCTGTCTGCAGTACCTGTCCTGGAACCTGTCCTCCGTACTGCAGAGTGGGGAGTGGACCACCGTCAGCATCGACCTGCTCATGACCCTGCTGCAGCGTTTAGACCTCATCTTGCAGGGACAGTAGGCCTACTCTTTGGTAGCCTGATTGCAGATCTGTTTGCACTGTCTAGCCATCATTGTCACATAATTGTCTGCCTCATCCCAGATCTGTTTCTGTTGGCAATACAGCACAAACAGATATGGGAGCAGGCTAACTCCTGTGTACTACTCCATCTTATGATTATGTATAGAACTATTAAACAATTTCGAACATGTATGTGTGTCTTTGCAATGTGTATACTGTACTTATTTAATTACTTGTTACTTTTATTTCTTATTCTTATTCTTTTGCTAAAACTGCATTGTTGGTTAGGGGCTTGTAAGTAAGCATTTCCCCTATTGCATTCGGCATGTGACTAATAACATTTGATTTGACTTATGTACTCCTGGCTGCAAAATGAATTTCCCTGATCTGAAGGAACAATAAAGTTTGAAAATGTGACTTTGAATTTCAGAGTAAGATGGAGCTGTTCACGACGCTGGAGGCCTGGATCAACCAGAACGAGCCGGATTCTCAAACAGCGGAGAATGCTCTCAGAGCCGTCCGTTACGCCCTGATGCCTCCGTGGGAGCTCTTCCGGCTGCAGACCCAGTCTCCTCTCCTGGCCCGCTACCAGGAGTCGGTCCGGGACCTCCTCTACCATCCTACCAGTTCCACTCTGCCTCCCCCCTCCACATGGCAAAGTACTTTGAGGTGAACTGTAGTCTCTTCAAGCCAGGAACTCCCTCTCTACAGCCTGGGGGAGTCCTTGGGTCATCAACAACCCCAACAGGGATAACCGCAGCACCAGCTTCCAGATGCATGCTGGGTCCCAGCGGCCATGACGTCAACAAGAGGGTAACCTGGAACGCCCTGTTCTCGCCCCGTTGGTTACCCTGATTACCCCACAGTATAAGGACCATATACTCTGAACAGAGCTCCATGCAGCTCACACAAGTCGACGGAGGGCGGCCGCACATCATTATTACCCCTGCTACATTGAGTGCGGACTTTGCCGGGGTGAGTTTCCAGAAGACGTGGTGGTGATGGGAAGGCAGCAGGTGAACATGGTGGTGAGACATGTTTATAACTTCCATCAGAGCACCGAGGAGACTGGGGACTTCATGGTGGAAGTCAATCTGCACCGCAAGGCATCTGAGTACCTGGTTGATGGTTCCCTCCAACTACACATCGTGGTCAAGCCGCTCTACCAGACCCTCATCTCTACCAAGAAATGACCACCTTCACTCTTTCTACGCACCCCAATTCTCTATCATTCTGCCCTAAGTGTGCACTTGTTCACGTCCCTTCATTCATGTGGAGGAGTGCATGAGTGCACACTTCGGGAGAAATTTGCCTCCTCCATTTTCGTACATGCAGTGACACGGTTGGCACCATGTAAGCCAAGCACTGCCCTCTTAAAACATCACACTCATATCACATAATACACAAAGTCAAGGGAGAACCAACTAGCCAACCAACCCCATCATATCTGCAACCAGCCAACCCCATCATGTCTGCAACCAGCCAACCCCATCATGTCTGCAACCAGCCAACCCCATCATGTCTGCAACCAGCCAACCACATCATGTCTGCATTCAACCAACCAGCCAACTAGCCAACCAACCCAATCATGTCTGCAGCCAACCAGCCGACCAACCAGCCAACCAACCAACGAGCCAGCCAGCCAACCACACAACCAACCCCATCATGTCTACAAACAACC
>QNTS01003185.1:55910-66861 GCA_003317085.1 Hucho hucho
CCCATCATGTCTGCAACCAACCAACCAACAAACCCCATCATGTCTGCAACCAACCAACCCCATCATGTCTGCAACCAACCAACCAACCCCATCATGTCTGCAACCAACCAACCAACCCCATCATGTCTGCAACCAACCAACCAACCCCATCATGTCTGCAACCAACCAGCCAACCAACCAGCATGTCTGCAATGTATGGAATAAATGGATAGCAGACAATACCTGTTTGATAACATTTTGTACAGTACGTTTTTATTCACGATCAATATGTCTTACAAGCTTTGATTTAGCGATGTTTTAAATGCTATTTCTCTGTGCTATTATACCCCAGACATTCACTTCAAAGGGTCACTCATCACATCCATGTAACATACCTAGGCCTACAAACCAAAGTACTAGAAACCATGTTGAAAAGCGAAATTTATTGAAGGCTTGTAGTTCATTTGTATAAGAAATAACACAAAGGTTATACAAATCGTGATTAGATTCATGGTCACTTTTCTTTTTTATTAATAATATATAACTAAATATTATCTTAGAAAATATTAACGTTTATTTGTTGTTGTTGTTGGTATTATTCTCAATCTGTTTACCAAGGAGGAGGTCCATAAAAAGGCGTTTCCTCTTCATTGACATTACCGTTGATGATATCTCTTGCTTGCGGTACCATCCAATAGAGCAAAGTTATTCCAGGACAGATTGACTGTTTGTGTGTTTCCAATATTTAAGAGTGATGTATTACAAGTAGCCTCTATGCCTTTTGTTATTGATTATGTCGGCATATGAGCGCAAACAAAAGTAGAACTTCAAGTTTCATTTCATGTAAATCATAATACACTTGAAATTAATATTGTGTATTTAGCCTACAAGAAAACATGCGGATCATTTATCACACATAGCCGTACTCAGATACTGTAATAAAGTAAGACAATACTGTAATACAGTATGCATAACTACAGTATGGACTACAGTTCCCACCATCCTTCACGCCCAAGCAGGAAGAACGTTCGTAATATAGGCCAATGCCACTCACTGTCTGATCCAAGTTAGGAGCTTTCAGCTGCCAGCCGTGGCCCATTATGTAAGTGCCGCTGAGAATTATTTGCAGTGCCATTGCAAAACGACCCGTTTCCTGACCGTTTTGCAAGGTGTGCAATTGTAATATTGCTCTTTGCACGGACACACACGGTTCAGACGCAAAAAGGCTCCAAGTGCATGAAGATCTCGGCTTGTATTCCGCATCCTTGTTGCAAAGCAAGCCGCTGAAGCAAGCTTCGGTGCGAGGGCGATGGAGGGAGGGAGTGAGAAAGAAGGCAAAGTCTCTAGTGCATCCCCTCCCCCCCATCAAAGCAAAGGGGAAATGTCTCAGCCAAAGGGAGGTAAGACTATATTACATGCGATCTGTGCAAAACGACTGATATGCAGTTAGCTATGCATTGTCTGCAATGTGCATTGCTGCAGGTTGAAAATCGTCAATGCATGTTCAAGTTTGATGCGGTAAAAGGGTCAGTTGCATTTCCTGTTTAGATCTTCCCCTTTGCAGAGTTCCTGGTAAAAACGATGCGGTCTGTCTGTACTCTCAGCATATAATAGCTTGTTGCTTTTTGCTCATGTTGATGGTATTTGCAGTCCTCTTGTACCAGGGATGTTATAACCTAATTAAAGCTGTCACATAGTCAGCAACTCCCTGCAGACATATTGCAACGCCTTTTTTTATGTAAAGCATGTACGATCACATGCACATTTCGACGAGATGTTGCCTTTGCAAGGTAATGAATCAAATGCATTTACTGCAGTGCATCGATTAAACTGCATAACTGTAAACTTTTATATTACAGTACATGCGTTGTAAACGGCGAGTCAGGAGACACGATTACAACGTGACAACATGCAGCTTTCAATTGGTTAAGTTCAGTTCAAACGGCTCGGTAAAATCACACTTAAGTTATTCTGACAATGTTATTAATTGCAGTTTTATTTTCACTGTCAATTGGTGCATAATGGAAATTATTGGGGCGCCTATAGGCCCTAGGTAGACATTTAAAAAAAGTTAAAAGCTAATTGTAGATTTGCTGTATGTATGTCTACTGTACTGAGGTGAACAGTTCGAGACACAGGGCAGTAGGCTATTAAAATACGAGTCTCCAAGCAAAACATCCCTGCCACATTCAAAGTAAAAGCTCAGACACAGGTAGGATTGCCAAACGGTTACCTGCTGACAGTACTTAGTACCTGTGAAGTGTCTGCAGTCAATCTCTTTTGTGTTCACACAGCAAAGACCTTGGAAGTTGTCAGCCACTCAGCCTTGTTAAAATTCTACTAACCAGAAGGTGGCAGAGGTTTTTTTGTTGTTGGGGCAATGCATAGCTGTGTGTATTGCTTATGGTCTAGATTCCAAGCTGTCTGCTCTAATGTTGCTATTTTGTAGAAAACCCTTGTTGATACTAGCCAGATGGCCACAGCTGTATAACTACCTAGCAAGATGACGAAGAAACGATTTAATCCACTCTGCATTATCCCATACTGCCAGTTCAGCCCATAGTCAAATGTTTAGCTAGCGCATATTCGCTAGCTAGCACTACATAGCTAACTAAGGACACTGCACTAACTTAGCAGCTACCACAGGCAGCTGTTACATGGAAGCTAGCTAATCCATTGTGATTTTAATTATAATGTCAATACCTGCTACAGTGGTTAGCTAGCTTGGAGGAAGTATTCAGTGCACTAAGCTAGCTACCATCCCATAGCCTACATTGCACATGAAGGCTGACTGGCTCATCTATGGATGGACTGAGAAAATGCCCTCTTTTTCCTTTTTTTGGCTCCCCCACGTGGGGGGTTTGTGCTCTCTAATTGGCTCAAAGTCAAATTGTTGGCCACTGATGAGCATTGCGATTCTACAAGTATAATCAGTAGGTTTGTCGCTACCGGGTCGGCACGCAGCAGGTACAGCTTCTGTTCTAGCAAGAGAAAGAACAGCTTGCCACTGTATTAAGTGTCTATCGGCAGTGAGATTCTCGTGTGTTTCTTGCTTAACAGTTTCTCTGGAGGTGGACCACTGCACAAGAAGACCTAGAGACAATCTCTATAACCCTCTGGAATGTATTGCTATTGATCTCCGTTGTGCTTGATTTATCAATTAAGGTCACTGATCAATTAGAAACTCCCCTCACCTGGTTTTCTTGGTCTTAATTGGACGCACATTGAAAGAACATGACAAAAAACAGAAGACACTCGTCCTTTCCACTTGTGTCCATTTTTTTTAAAGACCTAGACAGGGGAGTTCCTAACTAACCAGTGGCCTTACTTGATCAATGAAGAACAAAGGGAGAAGTGAAACTCCGCAGACACTCAGCCCTCCACGTAATGATCTAAAGGATGCACATGTCCGATAGCTGCAGGCCTCTGCACTTACTGGGCCCTACTGCATTCCTAAGGCCAAGGCAAACATATATTTTAACAGATCATCAAGGAGAAAAATGATTTGAATAAGATTTGCATAGCCAGGAGGGCTATTATCGGATGTGTCCCAAATTACACCCATATTCCCTGAATAGTGCACTACTTTTGAACTGAGCCCAATGGGTGCTGGTCTAAAGTAGTGCACTACATAGGGAATAGGGTTTAATTCGGGACGTAACCAACGACTTTGTTGTGAGGTCGTCTAGTATGGGCTCTCCTATTGCAGATGGTTGGTTTTCACAGTCCGAGGTTCAGGTTAGATCATTGCGTAACTAACAGGTTACACACCTGTTTTGCTGAAGTAAAGGTTTTGTCTGTAACCCCCCCCCACACCAAACACACACATGTGAATGTACACACGACTGTGTGTTTAGCAACAAAGCCGATGCGTGCGCATCGGACAGGGTTGTCTTAGAATCATGGGATTATTGACAACATATAAAGTAGATTTTAGTCCCCAATGTTACGTAAACTTAAATACATTTACGCAAAAAGCACTTGTTTTTGCTAGAATACGTCATTACAGTTTATTAGTTACTCAGCTATCGAATTGTTCCCAAACACTTCAAAATACAACTAGCTGAAACAAGCCACCTACGATCCCCCACCTTGGTAGCTTCTTGTCTTTATTTCTAGCTATCTGGCCATCCAGAAACAGAACAACAAGCTTTCTACTCCTGCAACGCACGCGCACACTCTGGCTGTCTCTGCAGGATATGACCAGCTAGTGGCTCGCCCCTGATTGGCAGCAATGTTTACCTTTACCTGTGGGCTTCTGTCAATACAGGTGAAACGTCAACCCCCCCCCCCCCCCCCCACACACACATACACACTGGCGTTGCAGCTAATGGTTAGGCGTACACTTTCTATGTGATTAATACAAAGCCATATTTTAATTTATGGACTTGGCTGGTTTGGGACTTTTTTGGTGATATGAAGACGGAACACTGTATTCACACTTTTGTTTAATCTGTGCAAAATAAAACCCCTGCAAAACGGTTTACATTGAGTATTTACATTGAGTATTTACATTGTTAGAAATGCTGCACACCAGACTTTTTAGTGTGAGCCTACCTTGCAGATACATATTTTCTTTCCTTTAGTAAGGACTCTGGAAATGCATAAAAAAAAAATAAACTCAAATGCCGTGATAGCAAATGCCAAAGAATGTATCAAGAATGTAGATATTCTGCAAATGATACTGGCTCCTGCTCTAATTCTTGTGCAAGATAAGTGCATGCAAGTGTCAGGCCTAGGCTAGGGATGGGTTTACAAAAGGGGGGGCTACCAGACACATGTAATTACTGTCCCGTCATGTCAGTAGGGACTAGGGAGTAAATGATGCTGTGAGTCTTTTAAATTTTTTTTGCAGTTTGGCCCAGAGATGGACCGTTGTGCTTTCATCATTGTCTGTTGTACTGTGCTGTGGCACTGGGGATGGTGATGGCAGCAAGTCAGCCAGCCAGTGGCCCTCTCAGTGCGTGTCCCTGTCCTCTGCCGTCTGCCATTGTAGCCCAGCCTCAGCCGACCCTCTTGCCCCAGCTTGGCCTGCACAAACACCCCATTTGTCATGCAAATAGACCCTGCATCGTTTTCAGCTGCACAGATAGTAAATGTGCTGTTTCGACGGGCCTATTGTTGGTCCTGTTCCAAGCCTATAGTGGCTTTCTGCTGCAATAACAGTAGGATTGTTCACTGCATTGTTAGCTGATGATCCACTAAGTGTGTGTATGTGTGTGTGCGTGGAGATGGAAAGTATTTGTTACATATATTTGAAATCCAGTGCCTTCATAAAGTATTTATACCCCTAGACTTATTCCACAAGTTGTTGTCTTACAGCTTTAATTGAAAATTGATTAAATATATATATTTTTCTCTCACCCATCTATACACACAATGCCCAATAATGACAAAATATATACATATTTTTTGAAATGTTTGCATTTCATTTGTTGTAAATGTAAACACAGAAATATATAATTTACATAAGCGTTCACACCCCTGAATCAATACTTTTTTTTGCTAGAAAGGCATTTCACTGTACTTGTGACATTAACTTGTAGAACCAACTTTGGTAGCGATTACAGCGGTGAGTCTTTCTGGGTAAGTCTCAGAGCGTTGCACACCTGGATTTGCCGCTATTTATTCTTTAAAAAATTCTTCAAGTTCTGTAAAATGGATCATTGTTAGACAACCATTTTTAGGTCTTTCCATAGATTTTCAAGTAGATTTAAGTCAGAACTGTAACTCGGCCACTCAGGAACATTCACCGTCTTCTTGGTAAACAAGTCCAGTGTAGATTTAGCCTTGCGTTTTAGATTATTGTCCTGCTGAAAGGTGAATTCATCTCCCAGTGTCTGGTGGAAAGTAGACTGAAACAGATTTTTGTCTAGGATTTTGCCTGTGCTTCGCTCCATTCCATAAACATTTTCATCCTGAAAAACTCTCCAGTACTTGACGATTACAAGCATACCCATAACATGATGCAGCCTCCACTATGCTTGAAATTATGGAGAGTGGTACACAGAAATGTTTGATTTGTCACAAACATAACACTTTGACTAAAGACATTTCAGCTTTTCATTTTTATACATTTGTAAACATTTCTAAAAACAATTCCACATTAGAAAGTATTGTATGCATTTAAATTACTTCTGAATATTTTGTAATTTGTAATACACTGGACTGAACTACACTCCAATGTATTTTCAAAATCTTTTTTCTGTACAGTTTTTGGGCCCTTTTCAACCTGAATTGGCATCAGAAGTTTGATTGTGCTTTGGCCTGATAAGAGTGTATTCTAAATGTATATGTAAAAATAAACAATGCATGCTGAGTATTATTCTAATGAGCTCCACCCTGAAGCAAGGCCAATAATAATACCGGTGTGCTGTGCAGTTCATTTTGGTATGTTCATTTTCACATATGCATTTACATTTTAAGTAATTCAGCAGACACTCTTCTCCAGAGGGTCTTACAGTCGGTGCATTCTACTAAGGTAGATAAAGAATCACATTTAGTCTTAGCAAGTAAAAGGTTTCTGTAACCGTTGCTAAGAATGTTGCTGTTCGGGCTGGCTGCTTGCAAATTTAGTACATTGATTCACTATCCAGTATGCATCATGCTCTCTAGTACAGTAACAACTTACACAGTTGCAAAATCAAGATGTAGCAGCAGGAATAGAAATGTCTACACAAGTTCCAACATAATAACACTGTCTGCAAGAGGGCATGTACTGAACTATACTCTACTTTACTGTACTGAACTCTACTCTGCTTTACTGTGATGTCCAAACTTGTGAAACACGAGAATGACATTCATATCCTTAACTAATCAGGGACCGATGATGTAATTCCAGTACGGTAATTCCGTTAACGGGTGTAAATCCACTTCACATACTGTAGTTCAATAACCAAAATAGATTTTTTTCTAACTCAAGGTGTCATGTCAAGGCTGATACCCCATTCTTTCTGCAGACATTTTTTTAATCTTAATTCGTAGCAGATATTTAGCAGTTTTTGGGAAAACGTGGTCACGTAAACCTGAGGGGATTTTACTGTATTCTCGTTACCAAAGTTTGCATCTGCATATTTCTTCCACTAAAATTGTTTTTGTAAAATTTTCAGTGGAAATTAAGTATTCCTTGTGTGTAGAGTTGTAATTGTTTGTTAAACTTTGAAATCAATGGTTTTTGTTAGGCATACATTAAAAAAAAAAACATAATCAAAGCTCAATTCCGTTACCGTGGAATTTCCGGAGACCACCACACCAAGCTATCTATGCAGGATAAAGCTTGATGAGTCAGGACAGTGGTTGGCAAATGAATGTCAACACAAAGTACAACATAGTCAGACTACAAGACAGTAGAAGACAAGACAGTAGATGGCTCCACAGGGTTAACATGACACATGCATCTTCAGGAGCCTTGAGCTCACTGTGACTCTCTGTGTGTGCTGGAGCTCTCTGATAGGAGCATAAATCTAGTCTCATCTTCATTCATCCTGCCTGGGGCAGCCACCCTGCGGTGAATGTGATCACAGCAGGTCTCCAGCAGTGTTTTCTCGTTCTCTGATCTCAAAGGGGAAGGGGAAGAAGTCTGCATCTACTCTGTAGCTGAGCTTTACTGCACATCAAGCATGTCAAAATAATCAAATCAATGCATCACAGCTGAAACCTAACATTCATCTTGAAACCTCATCAGGTTTCCTGAATAAGCGTTTGCTCCGTTCTCTACACGTCATTGACGTGGCTGACACCTTTTGCTTGCAACTATAATCCTACAATTGTTTTTATTTAACCTCTTATTTTACTGAAGGGCCGTTTTAGGAAGTCGATTTGATGTGTCTGAAAGGCTATAGAGTTAATGTATGTTTTAGTAAATCAATGTCATGTGTCTGAAACAACATTTCTTGGTTCCTCTATGGCTGCGTTTACACATGCATCCCAATTTGGATCTTTTGCCCAATTATTGGCAAGAGCTGATCTGATTGGTCAAAAGACCAATTAGTGTTAAAAGATCAGAATTGGCCTGCTTGTTTAAACCCAGCCTATCAAGATAGAGGGTGAACTTTGGCTCCCCGGATGTGCTGTATGCAATAAATAGGCCAAGCCATTGTCATCATGGCTGGATCAAAGTTTTTTTTGATATTAAAGCATTCGGGTGGCAGTGCACTTAGCCGCCCCCTGCCTGATTACCAGTTGGACCTTGTGTGCAATTGACCAATAAAGTGATCTCTCTTAAAAAAAAAACAGCTAGCACATTGAGGAAAAGAAAGCTTGACGACCTGAAAATTACTGCTCTCCGGTTACCACCGAGCGAGTACATCTCATCGCATGGCTTGCTATCCCACAGTAACTGCATCCAAAATGGCACCCTATTTCCTACATAGTGTGTCCCTAAGTAGTGCACTATCTGTGCACTATATAGGGAATAGGGTGCCATTTGGGATGCTAGGACAGTACTCTGGATGTGGGACAGACAAGCTGTCTGGAGGTAAATAGACAAGACATTTTGTTCCACGTTTTTAAATGGTGATTGGGGAACGTGCCTGGATTTGAATAGGAAGTGCTTTTAATTATGTGAAACCCAGCTAAAGTGGAATGGTGGACCAACTCGCACATTAACAACACACCTGTAAGGGTTTTATAAATGTAATGGATGTCACGCTGCTTCCTTAGCGAGTACTGCCACTTCCTGCTTTGGCTCACACTGAGGCTCAAACCCAGGACTTCTGCCTTCCTAGCACCTATGACCGCCCTCCTGAAACGTCTTACCAGCCATGCAAAAAAGCTAACTATTCGCTGACGCAGGTGGGGACACTATAGGTTCAGGAGTTCGTTTCACACATCCCCATGTGCTACGTAAACATCTCTCTCTCTCGACTCTCCAGCCACTTGTGGTGTGTGTGTGTGGGTGTATTGTTGAATAAAACAGCACGTCACCTGGTCCACTTGGCACTATTTACAGTTGAAGTCTGAAGTTTACATACACCTTAGCCAAATACATTTAAACTCAGTTTTTTCACAATTCCTGACATTTAATCCTAGTAAAATTTCCTGTCATAGGTCAGTTGGGATCACCACTTTATTTTAAGAATGTGAAATGTCAGTATAATAGTAGAGAGAATTATTTATTTCAGCTTTTTATTTCTTTCATCACATTCTCAGTGGATCAGAAGTTTACATACACTCAATTAGTATTTGATAGCTTTAAACAATTTAACTTGGGTCAAACGTTTCGGTAGCCTTCCACAAGCTTCCCACAATAAGTTGGGTGAATTTTGGCCCATTCCTCCTGACAGAGCTGGTGTAACTGAGTCAGTTTTTTTGGCCTCCTTGCTCGCACACGCTTTTTCAGTTCTGCCCACAAATTTTCTATAGGATTGAGGTCAGGGCTTTGTGATGGCCACTCCAATACCTTGACTTTGTTGTCCTTAAGCCATTTTGCCACAACTTTGTAAGTATGCTTGGGGTCATTGTTCATTTGGAAGACCCATTTGCGACCAAGCTTTAACTTCCTGACTGATGTCTTGAGATGTTGCTTCAATATATCCACATAATTTTCCTCCCTCATGATGCCATCTATTTTGTGAAGTGCACCAGTCTCTCCTGCAGCAAAGCACCCCCACAACATGATGCTGCCACCCCCGTGCTTCACGGTGTTCCCCGTGCTTCATGGTGTTCTTCGGCTTGCAAGCCTCCCCCTTTTTCCTCCAAACATAACGATGGTCATTATGGCCAAACAGTTCTATTTTTGTTTCATCAGACCAGAGGACATTTATCAAAAAGTATGATCTTTGTCCCCATGTGCAGTTGCAAACCATAGTCTGGCATTTTTATTGCGGTTTTGGAGCAGGGGCTTCTTTGTGCTGAGCAGCCTTTCAGGTTATGTCGATATAGGACTCGTTTTACTGTGGATATAGATACTTTTGTACCTGTTTCCTCCAGCATCTTCACAAGGTCCTTTGCTGTTGTACTGGGATTGATTTGCATTTTTCGCCCCAAAGTACGTTAATCTCTAGGAGACAGAACGCGTCTCCTTCCTGAGCGGTATGACGGCTGCGTGGTCCCATGGTGTTTATACTTGCGTACTATTGTTTGTACAGATGAACATGGTACCTTCAGGCGTTTGGAAATTACTCCCAAGGATGAACCAGACTTGTGGAGGTCTACAATTTTTTTCTGAAGTCTTGGCTGATTTCTTTTGATTTTTCCCATGATGTCAAGCACAGAGTCACTGAGTTTGAAGGTAGGCCTTGAAATACATCCACAGGTACGCCTCCAAATGACTCAGGCTAATTGACATAGTTTATCAGAAGCTTCTAAAGCCATGACCTCATTTTCTGGAATTTTCCAAGCTGTTTAAAGGCACAGTCAACTTAGTGTATGTAAACCTTTGACCCATTGTGATACAGTGAAATAATCTGTAAACAATTGTTGGAAAAATTACTTGTGTCATGCACAAAGTAGGTATCCTAACCGACTTGCCAAAACTATAGTTTGTTATCAAGAAATGTGTAGAGTGGTTGAAACAAACAAGTTTTAATGACTCCAACCTAAGTGTATGTAAACTTCCGACTTCAACTGTAAGTAACTGGAAAGAAATGGCCCTGCAGTTCCACAGATTGTGTGTCATCTAATCTCTGTGACCAATTTATTTTCTTTCCTTCTTTCTGGACTGTAACACCCTTGCCTCTCACATCCAGCCAACTCAACCAGGCCGGTAGGCCCACATCCTGCTGAAGCCTGGCCAACTCAACCAGGCCGGTAGGCCCACATCCTGCTGAAGCCTGGCCAACTCAACCAGGCCGGTAGGCCCACATCCTGCTGAAGCCTGGCCAACTCAACCAGGCCGGTAGGCCCACATCCTGCTGAAGCCTGGCCAACTCAACCAGGCCGGTAGGCCCACATCCTGCTGAAGCCTGGCCAACTCAACCAGGCCGGTAGGCCCACATCCTGCTGAAGCCTGGCCAACTCAACCAGGCCGGTA